>JBBMHQ010084595.1:0-11267 GCA_037834295.1 Postelsia palmaeformis | reverse complement strand
ATATCTGTTTTCAACATCAGCAGAAGAAGATACACTGGTACAGTAGTAGCGCAATGAACCAGCGCGGGACGCGGCCGCGAGTCTGGTGACCCATGAAAGGCGCGGAACCTCGGGCAGCAGTCGAGACTCGTTACGATCGAATCGGCAGTATTTTGACGAAATTTTGTCCGGCTGACGGAGGAATCATCTAGTGTCGTTGGGGAAGCCTGTTATGCTCGACCACAGCCTTTTGTGGTGCACCTACGTAGGCGACGCGAGTATTCCTCTTGGGTGTTTTGGTTGGTAGCTAGGCAGAGCTGGTGACAAGCTCCGCAAACAAGGTCTGTCGGACCAAGTAGCATCAGTCTTCACACAAAGCAACGCAGTTATGAGCGTTTGGTAGACGTGGTTTCTTTCGAAAATGTCTCCAATTTTTGTCGCTTACCAAAGTGTTCATGGCCGACTCGGCATCGCTGGTAGCCGAGGCGGAGATCGTTGCCCGGGCGCTGGCGGACGCGCCACTAATAGTCAGTTCGTCCACCTCAACGAAGATCCCGACCTGCGGAGAGGATGGGTGCGAGAAAAAAAGACAAATCGTCGTGGGTGTTAACAACAAAACCCAGCGTCAGCAGAAAATGTATTTTCAACGTCCAGCTTAAATCCAACGACGGTGCAACATCAGATACTCTACTAGATGGTGAGATGTTTGCTGTGGTGCCTGTGGGACAAAGCCTTGCCTGCACCGCGCAGACCGGTAAATCTATTGCCGTGAAACGTTGTCCCGATAAAGTACCGGTACTAAGCCAGAGCGAAAGATAGGGACAGTTGAGATGCTTCAAAATTGCTGGCCTAGGGAGATGAGAACATATTTGAAAATTACACGCACCCATCCTGCTGGCTGTGGAGATCACTCGATTTCCGTCGATAGTAGTTACCGATAATTTTCGTTCTTGCAGCGGCAGGAGCGTACTTGCCGTAACCGATGTCCGTAAAAACAACGTTTGTTCTGTGGTAAATTGACACCGCAGCAAAGCTCTAACCTCGAGTATTCCGAGGTATTCTCCTTCTTTCATGATGCCTTCAATCCTAAACGACGACAGCTCCAGGCCTTGCAGGACAGTAATATCTTGCATCTCGCTCGATCCAGGCGTGGCTTGCCATCGCTCCACCAACGCAAGGTCATTGTTCAAAGTGATGTTGAAGCTCCGGACGCTGTCGGGGTGGAGGGCTGTTGTCGCGGCAATGAAGGTGCGAAAAGAGGGACGGTCATCGTCCTGAGTGATTTCTCATCGCAAGTGACCCATGCAAAATCAAGGCAGAATTTGGTCTCCACCCGGTGTGGATTCAATGCGGTGGGGCAAAGTAAACATAACCGCGCCCGACGCACGCTTTGTTGAACGGCTACAGAACTACGAAACGCTACTGGCACGACATCTCAACACAGCGCATTTATACTAATGATTTGACAAGATATATTTCAACCTAAACCTGCCGCTGTGAATGGGACGAAGACCCACCACCACCCCACCCATTCACGCCAATCCCCAACGGTATGAAACACAATGTTCTGTCCACGTATCGAAACAGCACACCACTTCCAGGACACTAATGCTGTAGATGGAGGTGCCACGTTTTTCCCTATGAATTTCTCGATCGAGAAGCTCTGTGCCACTAGGAAAGCACCCAAAAAATGCTTTTCGGGAAAACATGAAACTGAACCATACATGCCATCGTCTACGGTGGTAGGTTGTACAGGAGAAAGTACCACGAAAACAACAACAACAACAACAACAACAACAACAACAACAACAACAACAACAACAACAAAAACGAAAAGCGTTCCGAAGATCTTGATTCCAGGACCTCCGTCATTCAGAAGACATGTTTTCCCCGTGAAGAAAGGTATACCCCACTGCTGTCGTAGCGCGGGCGTGTCAGATGCAACGCATCGTTCTACCGAGCCATCCCACAGCAGTAGGGGTGCACCAGAATTTCCTGAGCCCCTCGCATCAGGAGCTCAACATCCCACCCGATACAATTCTTGGAAGGAACAAATTCGTGCCACCCGACCGGCACTAGTATGCGCTACAGTAGTCCTAAAATAAATACGTATTATATATGAGTAAAAATTCCATCCTGACTGGAAGGTGTTCAGTGAAGGAATCCAATTGGCCAGAAGCGTTTGTCCCACAGAGTGCAACTCCTGCCGCGGGGTGACTCGTGCTGCACCAAGCATTTATTTGTCTGACGCTCCTCGCTTGATCGGCTATATGTCTCTCTGCCCCACTCACAACACCAACTGCCCTTGTGGATCATGAACATGCAAGCCGGTGGACAATCTCACGGTCTGAGTGCATAAATCGAAAAGTCGGTTGAACCCTCTCGGGAGCGTAGTCCACAAACTGCTTAGAATTTGGATGATTTTTGCAAAACGAGGCTGCAGTTCGAAAATGGGGGTAAGGGCTAGTGCTACGGCGGTGGCGAGGTTCAATGCATAGTTAGCCGATGAGGGCCACCCGAACGAGTGTGACTACCGGATTCGTTCGCAGTCTTGATGTTTCTATATAACAAGGAACTGTTTTTCGGGATAAGAACAGCCGGGGTGGGGGTTGTTTCGTTACTCTTAGTCCAAAGAATATCGTTACGTCGAAAGTTTTAATGGGGTACAGAACCACCCGTCCGACTGGCGCAAATGCGGTAGTAGGAAGAATAAACAAAATACCACCTCCCTATCCAAGCGCCAGTCTACGATCGAAGTAAGGGGCACCTCCAGTCAGATGTATAGTCATTGACAAGTAAACTGATCCGTTTTCTTAGAACGCATCCGTACCCCTCAAATAGAAGGATAAATCACGGCCGAGTCCGACCGAGACCTACCTATTTGCACGGAAGAGATAGTCACGGGCTCAGAGCGCGACTCCGAGGTGACGTAGAAAACGCCGCAAAGATCGCCTGCTTCTGGCATTGTGCAGCCATAACGAGAGCTCAGGTCCTGAGACCCATCCTGCAGCAAATTTCACAGACAGACGAGAGGATATAACGCCAATTTCCAGCTGTCACACGCGCGCCGCGATGGGCGTGCGTATCATCCTCAATGTGTCCGACAGACAGGGCTCCTCAGATACGAGTATACGCCATAGCTCCTGATTCCGACGACGTGGATTTTTTACCGCAGTAACATTCGTCACATACCTGACACCCAACGATTGGTCGTGTGTGACGAATACCGGGATAGTCTTCGAGACACGTAGCCGTTCAAGAGAAGAAGAGCCTCGACAATATTTCGGGCTTATCGTTGTTCAAGATCGCGCATCGTCAGATCAAGCTGGAAGCTCGAGTTGACGGTGACATGCCAAGGGCGTTCAGCGGCGCTTTCGACGCACCACCGGACTATTATAACGCAAGACAGTGTTAACCAGCCACGTCGCAAAGTTGTCAGCTCCCCGACTTGCCGAGATTGCGGGGATACGAAATCCAACGCTTTATTGAAGGTTCCGTTCTGCACGATGAGAGACTGACCTCAGAACCGCAGCAATACACATTTGGCATCATCTACTAATCATCGATGAAATGTAGGTGAAAGACAAAGCGCAACTAAACTGGGGTTGCTCTTGAGAATCATAAAAAAACGGCATCAAACCCAGTACCGGCACTGCTGCGTCAAACTCGATATATTACTATATACTTGGAAGACTCACCACTGCATGTATCCCATCTGGCTCGAGCGGTCGAAACGCGGGGTATTAGGGAGGTAGCGATGTTCGATGCGGCAGATGAACGTCTGAATCTAACTGAAACAAATCAACCGCGGTGCGAGAGAGCGAGCAGGCAAGCGTCAGGGATATCTCACCCTAGTCAGCCCTGCGATGCATCTGCCCGTTGAAGTGCAACCCAAATCGAGAGGGTCGACGATCGATTGGAATCCGTAGGATTTCTGGATTTCGTACGCTCCTGTGACGGTCGCTTCGGATATCGACAAAGTTTCCAGAATATCCACCGTGAAAGCTGAAGTCAAAAGAGGAACGCGCGGAGAAAACCGAGGATAGCACGAGATGACTAGCGGAGTGTGACTCGCCACAAAGCCATGTTCGTCATGTGGTACTGGGTCAGGCGATCAGCATTTCTACGGCTTTCCGAGGTTGCTATATAGATATGACACATCTCCTGAAGGGCTCGACTTTTTCGAACACAGCACAAAGTGCAGTTGTGTGGTTGGGCCCCGCGTAGGCCAATCGTCGATTGCAAGAAGAATCTCCACGACAGGGCATCTGCCAAATGGCGGCCTCCGCAAGCCAATCAAACCTGTCACTCTCTCTGGCCTTGTGTGATGAGCATCAACACGATGACCTGTAGGGTGACGTCTGTGCAGGTACAGCCTCCCCTGTATGGCTTGTACACAGGTTTTCAAAGATAAGTTACCGTGCCCAAATTGCCATGAGTTGGTTCAAGAAGGTTCGACCCACCTGCTACGCTCGTGAAGTCTCTCGAGAGCAGGCCAATGGCCAGCAGTGACCTCGAGCGACCCATGCCGGTAGGGCCCTCAGCTCTCGGTTCCAGTCCTGTTGAAACTGAAATACGCGCAGAACGATCGAAAGGAGCGGGGTGGACGCCGATGTTACCTTACACAATGGTAGCCCTGATTAGCCGCTCAACCAAACACTGTGGGCAAGCTGTGCCGGGTGAGGTCCTCGAAGCATTCGCACGGTTCATGTCAGATCGAACCAGCGACTTATCTATCCAGGTCGGGAGGGGGAGTACCACAGGATTACCGTGGTATATGGGGGAAACAAGAGAGCAGCAGCCAGGGGGAAGCAAGACACCGGAGCTACTTTGCGGAACATGTCCACAGACTACAAACTACCGCGATAGCTTCCAACTTGACCCTGATTTTGTTTACGCTGTTCTGTTATGTCTTGATTAGCTGGTACTGCACTTGCGAGTCTGTTTGTTTGTGGTATATGTCGTTCTTATTTTTCTCAGGCGGGTTTGCTTGGTGCTGTCTGCCGAAAATCCCACCAGACAGCGAAGAAATGAAATACTAAAAACTACGCCAGGTGACCTATCTCCTCGGACGGATTCTCAACGCTGTATTCTGCTTCGACGGTGCAAGTATTGAGGCGGCGCGACGCGTCTACTATGGACAGAACGGTCCAAAGCCGTATTATTTTCGTTGTGTTTGCCACCCATCGGTTGGAGAAAATCCGCCAAGACTTTCTCTCAAGGGGTGTGTAATCGCATCAACATGTGTGATGCATACGGTACTACGACCCCTGCCGATGACGCACACAGATGGCGCCGTCGCCGGCGTTAATTTTGTCATGTGTGTTTTGATTTTCGCTTTCTACGGGCGATAATTTTTTTTGTACAGCATATCTCATCTCCCCTGCGCTTTGTTTCTGTTCCCCTTCCCTTTTTCCTTGTTTTAGTTTGTTTTTTGTTCAACCTTCATTCACTTCCTCGAGTATAGTTGATTGTTTACATTGTCTGTTGATATTTTCCACCTTTTTCCAGAAACAGTAGGAGTTGTTGCGTGGGGCAGGGGGGGTGGCACGTCAGTGTTGTGAACGCCGTTAGCATCGAAAACCTGAGAAGTCGTGATGCGTGCTTCGATAGGGGTGGCACCTTCATGGTCAAATTCCGATTCTTGTCGACGGGGGGTCTTCAACCAAACAGCTTCCCAACGCGTCTCGTCTAAAAACGGTTCTGGTATGTACCCAGCCTAAGGGGATCGCTAATCGAGATGGCTTTTCAAATTTTCTCGAAGACAACTTTTGATGACAGTGAAGGGATCCCTCGAGTTCCTTGGGCTCGGAGCCTTTAAAAAACTACAGTGGGTGTTGATCCTATCGTTGCATGCCTCTAGTACGGGGGCCGTGTTAAATATGCCCTACGTTATACACGAAAATCTATATATTTTGCTATATTTACCTACAATATTAGCTCCTACTTACCATGCTCCCCCGTGAATAGTGACAAAGGTGACAATGTGTCAATGTCTGGTTGCGGTCGAAAACAATCCTGGTCCCTGCGCACTCGGAATGATTTGACGTTACCCAGGGCGCTGTGGCGAGAATGTGCGCCGTTACGGCTTCCGATCAATGTCCTTTTTGTTGCTGGAACAATCGATGATGACCACGACTTTTGAGGGCACTTGCTTAACCGCGAGGAGGACCTTGGGGTGGATTGGGTAAAGGTTGGCCCACTGACATGTTTAGGAAGGGCATAATGAGGCAAGCTCACGCCGAAGACGCAGCTATTGCGTACACGTAGATGGAAGTCCTTGCGAAGATGATGGCCCATGTTGTGGTCGTTTGCCGAAGCAGCAGCTATTGTATCAGGAACGAAAATGGAGACCATGTTGCTTGTCATCGATGGAGCGAATCAGAGGTGTAGACACATACGATGTGATTTCCGTGCCTTGTCGTCGCAAGCGATCATATTTAGTCGGATATCGAAAGACGGAGCCAGCTCGCGAGGGCATGCAGCAATCGGTTCAGAAGAGAGCTGTACGATATGGAGGTTGGGCGGTCGACTCCAAAAGTGAGCATCCTGAAGGCCGAGGCGATAGAGACCCTGCAGTACGGGTGGGTGTGACTCGGACTCTTGGCCAGGACCACTTGACTGAGCTCCGAAAGGCACACCACGAATACCTGCTACGGATCACTGGCGTGCAGCGATGACGACACACCGCCAAGCTCTTCAAATAACCACAATGCGAGAGCGTCGATACGGCCATCAGCAAACGACGCCTCCATGTAGCGGGGGGCGTACAGCGGGCGACCAATGAGTGGCTGACCCGTCTGTGATGATTGGAACGGGAGAACCCGGGACCAAGTCGGAAACAAATGAACTGAGACGATTGTCTAGCAGACGACCACAGGGTTTTTGAGGCCACCGTGGGATCCACGGAAAGCTCCAATTTGCTGTTCGGAGCAGAGACGCGCAGTGGTGCTAAGGAGAGTGGGGAGTGGTATCGGAGAGTCGTCGGAGCGAGAGACAAGTTCTATCGCGAGGTGAAACATGGGCGACGCAAAGAGGATCTTGCTACGCCTCGCAGCTGAGGACGCTATCGGCGGCGGAAAGGGGAGGGAGGGAGAGAGGGGCAGGATCGGACTGATACTACAGCTCTGTCGACGAATGCACAAACGAGATGATAGGATTGGGTGTCAAGGTATCGGATCGGGTAGCTCTTGGATACTACGGAGTATATGCTTCTATATGTTTCCGGTTGAGTCGTTCGTCACGGAGGGCGCGACAGCGGTAGTGCTTACTCTTGACTCCGTTGTCCACTCGAGGAAAAAAAGAGACGTCAGAGGGTGTGGCAACGTTCCCGAATCGATGGTATAGCAGAGACGGAAACGTATGGTACTATCACCGCCTTGTGAACCCATTTGCTAACCGTAGATCTTGTTTTTTGCCACGTGAACTTTTTCTTTGTATATTCACTTCCCCCCATTGCCCCCCTCGCCGTCTTTGTGCCGGTTTCTTCTTCTCCTTTACGTGGCTTCATCCGTGTGGCAGCGACCTGCTCCTCTCGAGCACGTACAGCACAGCAATATTCTCCCACAAGCAGCGTTTCTGATATCCATGCGTGCTCGGAGTTTCTGTGATTTCATTTCGGAACAAGTTTTCTTTGCCTTGTTTTGTCTTCATTTTGGTTTTGGTTGTTGGGTTGGTGTGTTCTCGTACCTGGTACGTTAGCATTTCCCTTAACCGATAAAATCGTGAAAGGGCCGCTTTTCACGCCGCATATTTTTAGCTAAAAACGTGCTCAACTTTCATGTTGTGGAATCGTTACTTGCCAAAACAGCAAAAAGAACTTGGCAATGTTTTTGTGTGAAGATTAGGCCTCCTATTCGTTGACAGGTTTAATGAAAGATAAGTTTGTTACGCGCATTATTTTAGCTTTTGTAGCCCAGTAACGCCAACGCAGGGTTGTACAAACAAAACCTCCCCACGGCACCCTACGCTGGGCTCGCTCCAACTTATCTACTAAAGGGAGATACGGAGCACACCTGGTGGCATTGATTTCAGTGCTGATAGGGCTGGCGATACTGCCCGTGAGCCCAGTGTGGATGCAGCATGGGTGTCGTCTTGTGCGGGGGTTCAACCTTGAAACATAATCACAAACAGCAGCCGTCAGCTATTCCCAGGGGATATGGCCTGGCTGGAAGGACTGTGCCGAACTATGAGGTACTTAGGTTGTGCCTGCAGTAACTTCTGCTGCAGTATTTACTTCATAGAGAGCGTCAGCGTGCTGTTGGACCCCTGCTGCTGCTGTAAGGGGTTTGACTAAAAACTGAGGGCGTTATGATGCGAACATTTCCGCTAAATTGCCACATCTTGGCAGCGTTTCACTGTATAGAATTATTTTTAATCGACTTTATGGAATTTTGGTGTGGCCGAAATATTCATAGCAAGTTTTTGATATTTCATACGGTAAAAACGACCCTACACTTGCGGTTATTCCTGTTATATTTTTTCTCCTCCTCACTCTATAGCCGGTTGACTTTTACATATGGAATCAAGACGGTCACTGGATGTACTGGTGAAGCTGGGGGTACATAACGGGACTACACACACCCTGCTGCGTAGCCGCGTTGGGTGCTTCAAGCACTCCAACGCCACATGCATCCCAAAAGTAGAGGGCGGTTGGCACACTGCTGTATATCAAGTTTCGACACTTCAGACATTATTTGATAGTGATTCGTCGTCACGTACTTCCGAGTTTCGACACTTCAGACATTATTTGATAGTGATTCGTCGTCACGTACTTGCGCCGTTCTGGGCAAGATAGAGGCGTTGAGTTGGGGAGACAGAAAAGGCCTCCCCCTTGGAACCGAAATAAAGAAAATTAAAATAGTACCGAATGTGCCGAGAGCACGCTCAGTCAGACTCGGGAAAGCAACAGGGCGTCCTTATATGTGTACATATGTCGGTACCAATCGGCCGCAAGCGTCTCTTAGGTGCGATGTGAATCAGGTTGATGCTGTGGCCCTCACCTAGGCAAGCAAGCACCCATGGGCGATCGCCTCTTGAACAACGCGGATCGGATGGTGTACGTACACGTGCCAGGGAAACAGCAGTGCGGGACACCTCCTGCTGAAAAACATTATAATAACAGGCTGAAAATAAAAACGAGCTGAAATTTAGAGGGACATACGAGATTCCGGAGTCGTTATCTTGAAATCAATGTCTGTACTTATTTCTATCAGAATGTGATGTCTTGGCACCTTGATTTTTCTTGAATTTCTGTCTTTTAAGCCGGCCGCCCCGGTAGACTAAGGGTCAGCTTCAAACACCACGGGAATTGGTACCCGAGTTCGATTCACACCGTGGTGAGATTTTTACTTGATTTGAATAAAATTAAAAGAAATCAATTGCTGAGAGCGCCTTCGCTGCGTGGGTAGGCGGAATTCGACCCAAGTCGACGAGGGAAGAAAGGGCTGAAAGCTTCTCGCGATAAAAATGCAAAGCGAATGCCGTAGTGGAGAGGGGGGGGAAGAGCCTACTGAGTGACCCCGGATCTGAGTTACGACTACGAAAAGAGGGAGAGAGAAAAGAAGGGCGAAGATAACAAATGGGATGGAAAAAAAATCAAAACAAAAACAAAACAAAAAACAAAACAAAAAACGCTGTCTTTTCCCCCTCCTATCCTTATGAAATGGGTCTTGCAGTGTGGGTGGGTGACGAGCTTGTTTTATTTGGCCCTCCCAGTCTCGCTTCTTTCTGATGGTGTTTTTTTCGGGCTGTTTTTCCCTTTTTGCCTGTTCTTTATTTCCTCTTTGCATGCCGGCGTCCCCGGTGGCTTGATGGGTAGTCCACGCGCCAGTTAAGATCAATTTCGGGGGTTCGAGTCCCACCGAGTACATGCTCAGCGGCTTTTTCTTTCAAAAAAGAAATTGATTAGCGGAAAGCGCGAGAGCGTGAGTTAGCTACATTCGATGGGAATGCTGAACCCTATGCGCGATAAAAACCAGAGGTACGTACCGGGGGGGAGAAGAGTAGACACCTGTGACCACGGCTTGTCCAGAAGGGCGTCGAGGGTAACACCTCCTACGAACTAGGCTGGGAGGTAAAAGTGATGATTAAAAAAACAAAACAAAAAGTGTCCATTTTGGCTCGTGCTCGGGGTTCGTTTCTATCTCCCGAGCTGTCGCTTCCCTTTTTTTATTTATGTTTATGCTCTTTTGGTTTCTTTTGTTGTTTCTCTCTTTATACGATGTATTTTGGTTGCTGGCGAATGCATGAATGTTGTGCTTGTCGTACCCAGTGCGAGGGAATGGTATTGCGTAGGCTAATAATGCATTGCAATGTGTTATCTCTGTGTCGCAGTCTGTGACCCCAGAGCTTGTGTCTCTTCAGGGTGTGAAGAATCAACACGGACACACTGGGAATGCTGGATGTCGACGAGTAAAAGAAAGAAACACACACATACATATCAATCGTACCCGATGAAATAAAAAACTCAGCTTGGTGGGTCATTATTCTTGTTTCTTGGGTAAGTGTCCTGTGATGTGCTGGTGCAAACGTATCCAACCAAACACCCTGCAAATAGTGGAAGAAGCTTCTTATGAACACTTAAAATATATGTTGAAAATATGCAAAAATCGTCACTACAGCGCTGGGTGTAAGATCACCTTTTTTGGAGCTACGAGAGATTTTATTCGCTGGGAAGATAGACGTGGACGAGAAGGCCAGCACGAATGCAAGAAAAGCGTGTGGGTCGTAATCCAATGACGAGCCGAAGGCTACTGCCGAAACAAACAAGCGTCTCCCGGTGCATCCGTGTGCTTCCGATCTTTGTCCACTCCGTTTCGCAGATTATTATACTTCGGGCGCTGCCCCAAACTAAAAGAAAAAGAGCTGAAGACGCAAACAGCACAACAAACAGCAGTGAGTGTTTGTTTTTGATATATACCAGGTATCTTACTATTAATAGTGGCTTCTTGTGAGATGAAATATTATTATTATTATGATTTTTTTCATCATTATTATTATTTTTACTACTATTATTATCACTATTATTATTATTATTATTATTATTATTATTATTATTATTATTATTATTATTCTTATTATTATTTTCGATATTATTACTATTATTATCATGATTATTATTATTATTATTATTATTATTATTATTATTATCATGATTATTATTATTATTATTATTATTATTATTATCTATCATGATTATTATGATCATTATTATCATTTTTTTTATTTTCATTATTATTATTATTATTTTTATTATTATTAATATTATTATTTTTATTATTATTATT
>JBBMHQ010084584.1:0-11268 GCA_037834295.1 Postelsia palmaeformis | reverse complement strand
TACCCGGTACGAGAACACAACAACACAAGCAAGACAGAAAAAATAAGAACAAAAAAAAGACAGTTAAAGCCAGACAATGCTGTATTATATTATTGATATTATTGTATTGTGGTGTCTTGCTGTCTGATTCCCTTTTATCATCGTTTTCCGACGGCCGACTTGATGAAACCTTAGCCTGAGCGTGAGGCCGACTCAGACCCCGACCTCTCCGACCTGGATTCCGACTCAGACCTCGACCTTTCTGACCCCTTTCGCCTAGATTCGGAGGTGGCGGGTCCGCTTCATCCCCGACCTTCCTTGCGATTCCAAGCACCCACCTGCGTCGCTATCCAAATCACCCTCCGAATCTGATCCCGCCCAGAAACAAGCCCAATTCAGAATGTGGAGAGCATGCAGCACACAGCCTAGGCGGAAAAAATATATGCGCTGCTCATCCGCATCCGCGATCGACATGTTGAGGCCGCATATTTATACCGCTCACTCGCTGCTGTACAGTTTGCATATCAGTACTCGTAGTTGGGTTCCGTTTTTGGTAGTTTTAAACATGGCCCAGCGCTGGCAAATGCCTACACACGTTGCACCACCTAGCTCGACCAACTGTGAACGACTTACCACCGCACCAGCACGAGAATGTGTATTAGTTGCGTGTTCGTGCACAGAGCTCGCCAAGACTGGAATTGGTGACGTGTGCGTCAAGCGCGGTGGTAGAAGGTGAACAAAAAACATGTTGAATTGCACACACAAACTCACACACACATACACAAACAAACAGGGAAACTTAAATCAAGACACTCTACCCTCGTACGATCTGTGATCGTGGAGAGTCTTTTTCCCCTCTGAAAAAACTAGTGAAAAAAGGTTCGCTTCGCTCGCTCGCCTCGTTAATACATGAATAAACAATACCGATGGGTTTTTCCTTCTCAGTTTGCGCCATCCCACGCGTACTTTACCATATAATAATTTACCTACGACACTCAAGGCATATGTTCATTAATGCCATATTGCAAAAAAAAAAATTGGATACGACACACGACGAGTGGTCTGTACCGGACGGGAATATCCGAATCACTGGCAAACCAAAAAAACTCGGAAACAAAGGCTTCTACTCGTCGTGAATACCGGAGATATAGAGGTATCAAAGTCGACAGGTTCGGCCGCCATACCACAACAACAGCTTTTAACATGATATTCGTGAAACGAAAACACACTCGCCCAAGAAGAATAAGGCAATATCGTGCTTTTGAAGCCGATTATAGACATTTCAAACATTACACCTTGATTGTACTGTACAGACGTCGGCGTTGGATCTTCAAGAAAAGCTAAAAACTTGTTTTGGGCATTTTCGTGTGTCGGCGCCGACTACTTTGAGACTAAACGACTTGTCTCCCCGTATATTGACCGGTTTTTTTTTGTTTTTTTTCCATGACTGCACGATGACGGCGATCACTTGTGATCAGGCAGGAATTTTTTGAAAAAAAACAATCGTTCCAAAATGATGAAAAACTGCCAATATCGGCTTATTCTTCTGGGGCGAGTTTGTTCTTTGTTTCGCGAATATTATGTATTCTGTATCGTGTTATGGATTGCGCCCCCGCTGCAAAGGCATGGACAAGTCCAGTACTCAAACAGGTTACAGCCAGACTTTGCTTGGAATATCGTCTACGCATTTCCCCGTGCTAAAGTGGTAGGGTCGTGTGTTTTAAACCAGTTACTGGTACACCAGAAAAAAAACTAAAACGGTTTAGGTTCCCGAATCGCTTTTTACCTCTATTTGATGGTCATTAAGGTACAGCAGGTAAAAAGAATACTACTGCTTGCGGTATGTTTGAGTAGAAATCGTGTATGCATACACACGATACGTGCTTATTCCGTCACACCAGTGAATGTCAAGCTCTAAAACTGAAATTTTCAGCGCCATGACCGACTGCAACAACAAAAATCGATTGGAAAACTCGCACCGTCCGGGGATACTCGTACAAACTGCTTGCACATATTCCTCGATGTCTTTCCCACCCGTATCTTCATGACGGGTATATATTATCGGCTAAACTAGAGGCTGCAACAGGTCCCGCGACCGGGACCCCTGATAACCACGATTGAAAGGCTGTATTTTATTAGGTATTTTTTTGACGACGTGCTCTTCTCCGGAATTCATACGAACGTCGAGGTACACTGTATAAGTCGATGTCATGTGTCGTACTGGTGCATGTCATTTCACTAGTGATGTATGCGCGCCAGCAATATAAAAAGCTCGGAAGGTTAACGTGGGCCAACGTAACCTCGCCAATAAATTCGTTCGTAAGAACAATGCAGGTATGTATATACATATATACGATAATCATTTGTCTGGGCAATTGCATGACACATCCGTTTCAAACCGGCGATTCAAGATAATTTCTCGAGGGGTTTAGCCGCTGGAACTGCCTGAAAACAAACATCCGCCGAAGTGATTCTGAGTTGCTCGTTGTAGTTCTTTATGCCTGGTGGGGCTTCTCACCGGAACCACTACCAGGTTTCTATAGTCAATCATTGATATACTCCGAAGAATTGCAGTGTTTCAACCCATCTCTTCTTTGCTGAATTAACATTGCTCACAGCTCCGAGATCCGATCACACCATGGCCTTTTGGTTGTAGCAAGAGCGAGGGTGCGAGTGATCATGCTGCGACGCCTGCTACATCAGCGCATAGTGTTGTATGGCCTGAATTGTCTGGAGTCGCTCACTCCATGACATGTTCAGCCCATCTGAAGACCGGCCACGACTAGCTGAGACGGGGTAACCTAAGCATCACACTACCATGGCTTTGGTACGTGTTAGCCTGAGCTAATGTGGAAGCACAAACGATGTCGGAAATCGCCTCAGGTAGGGAACCACTTCAGTTGTAAACGTTCTGATGCACAAACCATCATTTTAACCCGGGAGCTTGCTGAGCTTCGTGAAACGGCCTCTGCATGTGCAACATGTTAGCTCAGCAATAGAAAAAGGCGGGGAAAATACACGTTAGTCATCACAAACTGTCGAAATAGCATCCCTAGAACAATGATCAATTTGAAAATGCGAAGACAACTTTTCCCTGCGTGACGTATAGAGTGCTGACTTCTACCTTGGTTCGTGGGTCACGATTAAAACTTAATAAAAGAAGCGCATACCCCCCTGTCCGCGAATATGAGGACGGTTCGGTAGTCATATTTACAACAGTAATACCATAGCATTTGAGGACAAACGGTACTATTAATAGGTACTTTGCTGCAGAAACGTTGTACGTAACACAAGTGGCTTTTCTAGGTTACCATTGTGGTGCCACTGCTTGGAAGACAAATCTTTGTCTCAGTGAGTACACAGTAGTGGCGCTGATCCTTCCGTGATTGTTTCACTCAAAAGTGGAACTTCTTGCTTGGCCCTGAGATATGATATCTCGTGGGAACGTGTTCTCGTGCCTGAACTATTTGCCGGGGGGGGACAAAACTACGGCTGACCTTCAGCCCAACGGGAAGATTGACCGGCGAGGTGGACTCATCCCACTGCAAGAAGCGGATGTGCTTTGACAGGTAAAAGTTCGTGAGCCAGCAACCAACCGCCGGTTGGTGGGATTATGTTTTACGGGGGTCCCTGTAATCAGGACCCGTCATGACAACAAAAACAACATATATCGCGTCCTGATTTCCGTATCGCCCCGTAACACATACATCAGTACGCTTGTTTACGGACTACAGCAGAAGCAGAGCACACGACCGGTTAAAAGCTTGTTCGAGTTGGGCGAGAACAAGTGTTCGGGGTCACACGAGTTTCGAGGGAGCTTTTGTTGACCTGACATACCCATCTATGCGAGCGAATCATAAAAAAAAAATCACACGACGCCACGTACCGTGCGTTTGATTGCTGCGGTTCAAGCTCTTGCGTTGATACTGTGTGCATGTCGAAATTGGACCGTTGGAATGTCCTACCAGCTTTCGTTGTGAACCGAAAATACTTTACAAACAAAACAAATCGAAATGCGAAGAGAGCGCGCTAAGTGGGTAAAACAGATGCAAGTGGTCGAGGAGCGCGAGATCCCCGATGTGACATACGAAAGGAATGCTTGCGGGAGGCAGGAAGTGGGAGGGGGGGAAGGTCTGCAGTGCCTGCGATCACGGATTGTCCGGAAGGTGACCTTCGAGGGCAAACCCGATATGCACGTAGCTTGGGGTGAGCTAAAATGCCAAAGACGTGATAGACCTGGGATGCGAAATAACGTGTGGAAATTCAATTATTCCTGGTATATATCGTTTCAGACGCGAAAGGCTTTACTGCCGCCCAAACATTAGCCCGTCCCACCCGGTTAGATATCCGTACGGCGTCGATGAGAAAGGAAACAGTGCTGAACACTTCCCGCCCTAGTGAACACAAAAAAAAGCGCGCGCCTCGCTGTGAAGCGAGTGAGTGCTCGATGTGGGGGGACGTGAAGGAGTACCATACCCAGGACAAATCAAGGTAGAGGTGTGCCATGTTTTTTTCTCCAGTACCTCACCTGAAGAACCCTGTACTGTTTCTGGGATATCAGAAAGTCACCAAAAAATATGATTTTGGAAATAATTCAAGGACCTACCAGGTATGTGATAACCTGGTGGGCAATCCCATCGTATGTTAACAGGTGTTCAATAAGTGCTACCGCCAAAATGAAACCGTACCGATGTTTATGACTAAGCATTTAGTTTTGCTGTGACGAAAAATGCTTCCTCCGTCACAATACGAGCCCCGGCTTCGTGTCGACGAAAGAAGGAAAACTGTAGTTAGTTGCAGAAATAAGTGGAGTAATTGTATTCCTCACGTTTTCAGCACTTTTTAAATTAGGGCGGGGAGAGTTCAACAATGGAAATTGAGCACAATTGTATCCCAGAGAAGACAGCAACGACCCGAAAAGCGATCAGTTAGTTTACTCTGTTTTGGATGAACGATCTACGGGTGGTGTACAACGAGCGTGGAATAAGTATGTTTGCTGCTGCGCCGGTGTAGTGCGAAGTTTTTTATATAACTTCGAAACCCTTGAGGTGAGCGTCTCCTCACCGAGCAGAGAGTGGTCAATCTTGAACTCCCATTCATTGTTTGTCAAACGTCCTCACCTCCCTCTTGAACGCAGACATAGTTCACGTACTCACCTTGTGTGTGAATGTTGTCGTTTAGCCTTCTCAGGGCGACATATTACGTCAGGAGCCTGGTAACTACCCCAAATTCATGTCTGTTTTGTTGCCTTTCATTGGCTACTACATACAGCAACAAGGGTCAGTCTTGCCACACGACATTGGCATGTAACTGAGTTTCAGCAATGATGATCACCGCATGAAGCACTTTGATAAAAATATACCTGGTAAAAATAGAGCTCAAGCACCCCAGCGCCCGGTCTAAGCTGTGCTACTCCAATGGTGGCGCGTATTAACCGCCATCTTCGCCTTGCGCGGGTTTTTTCGATTGTTTTGTTACTCCGGTGTCCCCTCGCCGTTGTAGACAAGCGGCAGAGTCTTCTGAATGGTAGACAAATCACTTTCGAAAAACATTCTCCATAAAGCGAGAGAACAAAAAGGACCCTGTCTGTGTCGCCTGATTCCACCCGGACCTGGCCCCACCAAACTAGGGTCCCACTTGTCACCCTGCACAAGGTGCAGAAATATACCTAGCGAGTCGCCGGAGGCCATCATCTCGAAGCGCGGACCGTAAGCGGTCATGAGTTGTCGGATGCGAAAAAAGAAAAAAAGCCTCTCAAACCGGGAACTTGACCGGGCATCGAATTCACGGTGCTGGGCACCATAGATGAGGCATGCTGCTCTCCGATGGCCGAGGGTTCTTTCTTGCACTTTCGGCTGCGAGGCAAGCAACAGGTCTGTGGGGGCTTTACGACACATGTCTTGATCCCGGCCGAACACCGTGGCGGTGCTCGGTGCAATGAACGTCGTTGGACTGGCTCCAAGAAACAACAAGTTTCTTCCCGCTTCGCCGAGCCGCGTAGGGTACGTGGAAGACCCCACATTTGTTTTGTCATTTTTCGGTAATAGCCCGCCACCAACGGAATCGTTGTTCACATTGCACGGTATTCCACGGCAGTTTGTTCGGACACATGGGAGACATGGCAGCCGGCCGTGCTCCGTTTGGCCGGTGCCCTATGTGAGCGTGACATTTTTCTCGTATCTAACCCCCTCAAGTCCAAGGCAATGGGTAGTGGCTGGGTAGGGACAGCACTTGTGTGAGCTGCAGGGAAAACCCGGCTGGCGGAAGCAGGAGGGAGACAGTAGACAGCATATATACCTCGAGGCACCAGTGCGGTAGAATTTGTTCGCAGCTGTTGTATGCTCCCCGTACCAGCAACTGCTGCGGCTGCCTCGAGAGCCAATGCATGCTCGAGTGCGTATTCTTCACGTTCACGTTATTTCTACCCGTCGACATCCAGCACACAATGAGGGATGTGCATTAGTACCTCTTTTCACGACGTCCCGTGCCATACCGTGGCATCACCCGCGGCAAATCCTCCCACGGTATCTTACACGGCGTATCACCGAACCCTCCACAGGTTTCAACAGCATACCATGGAACTCGAATTACCGCCCAAACCCTGGCCCCAACCTAGGTGTCGTGAACGATGGGGTACTGTTGGGGTTGGCATTATATTTCGTGGAGCTACCATGTAGTGCCGTTGTGGTTGCCGCGGGGGCTGCCATAGTAACCTCCCTGGCATGCCACGGCATCCACCACGGCGTGCCCCGAAATGTCATGCCACTCTATGGGATGCCGTGGAAAACCCTGCACACAACCTGTATCCGTGCCTATCGATCGTCTTACAGATAAATAGATATACAAACTCTGTGGTCCGTGGTTACGATGGTGCTTCTCTTGTACAGTGCTTTTGCTGGAATGAGGAGAAGAGACTGTACGGACTACGCATCATCAAAATGGAAGCGAGAAACTCGAATGCATGGTCGATTGATTCAGAGAACACTGGAATGCCGCAAAAAAGAAAACAAATAATTCAAGGAAGGGAATATAATAGGGTCGGATCCCCTCGTTACCTCCATCCCGCTAGGCTGATTCGCCGTAAGTATTGCGGATGTGCCGTGGTGACTACTGTGGCCCCCCTACCCAGTACATACACGAGAAAATATGCATACGCACAAGTGTACATTTCTAGAGCAAACCCCTGCACATTTCAAGGCTTCAAACAGTGAGGGTCGTGACGGGGCGAGACAGATTTGGCTTGTTTGTCTGGAGAATATAACGAATGCGGGATGGTAAAACGGGGGCACGAAAAGCTGACGGAACGGGATGAGATAAAGGGTGGATGCTTTCTCGGCGAGACGGGACGGTAGAATTCAGCGGGCATATTATCACGACGGACAGGGACGTGGAATAACGTTCTCCTCAGCGGGACGGGATCGTAAATATTTTTCCTCTCGGCGGGTCGGGTCGGCAGAGCTTCGTTTTCCCGATAGAAGGAGACGGTGAATAATTTCTCCCTAGGCGGGACGAAACGCTGATTTTCGTATTTTCTTCGACAGGGGTGGACGGTAAAAACAAGCTCCTCGGCTGAACGGGGCGGAACATATGGTTTTCTTCTTCTCCGGTGGAAGGTCGGCACGGTTGTACGTGAAGAATTTATCGCACTGCTGGTTGCGCGGAGGAAGCCGCCCCACTGCAGAACCTTTCCTTCTAGAACCGCGGCCCAAGCTCCCTGCCACTACACGGACGACGTCTTCTGAATTCTTCAACCACGTGCCCCAAGCACTGTTTGTTGTTTCGGAGCGCGCTGATCATGGTGGCAGTTCTGATGAGTTCGCTTGCGGTGGTGGCCTGAATCATGATGCGAACATGGTGATGGTATCTTTGATCGCGAAGACGTCCGAGTACGTGAATGTGCGGGGGGAGTTTGGTGCGCTACTTACAGCAGGAAGCGGCACAATGATACATACGTACGTAGTAGGCTGGGTTTGAACATAATGGCTCATCACAGTGACTAAGAATCGTGGCGGGACGGGACGGGGCGACTTTTCTTTGTTTGGTGGCGAACAAAATGACAGCGGGACGGTACAATGAAGACATTCAAAGTTGGCGGGACCGGACAGGGGTTACTGAATTTCTCGACGGGACGGGACGGTGAAATTCAGCTGGGCAGCTTTTGACGACGGGACGGGACGGTAACGTTGATCTTTTTCTGGCGGGACGAGACGGGAATTATATCCCCCCTCGGCGGGACGGGACGGTGAATTATTTTCTCCTCGGCGGGAAAGGACGATGAAAAAGTTCTCCCACGGCGGGACAGGACGCTATTTACTTTTTCCCGACGGGGCGTGACGGTGAATATTTTTCCTGTGGCTGAACGGGGGACGGTAAACATATGCGAGATATATTTGTTCAGTCCTGCTGCAAGGTCGGCGCAAAACAACCACAACAACAGAGCTATGAGTACGAGTAGCGCGTAACACCAGATATACCACTTGACACAGACTTCTTAACTTGGAGGTAGTTCAGTAACGTTTACTTTTTCGTGTACTCATTCCAAAATATCAAAAAGCCCAACATTACAGCTGCTGATTATCAGCGCCAGCACCTGTCGTGTTTTGTGGCTACAGACAAAACTATGTGGTGCGGAGCAATTTCATTTTTTTTCAGACCAACACGATGAAAATCCGAAAATATGTCATCAATCAGTCATCAGCAGTGTGAGTTTCGACTGGATAGTTGATACACGCATTTTTCAAATTAGCAAGCTCCGTAATATGCCTACAACTATTCACTACTACAGCAGTTGTTCTATTCGATACGTATTTTTGTCATACTGAGTATTAATAATAGTGGTATCGGAGTTGCGTACATTTCAAATTATCATAACGTGTAGTACCTGATAGTCATATAGGCATTACTTCCCAATTTTAAAGCAACTCGATTCAATGTTTGATTATTTCGTGGTTCGTAGTGGGAATTAATGGGTGGGGACAACAACAACAACAAACGATCACGAATGAAAGTATCTCGCAGGGGAAAAGGCAAGGTATGGCCGCCGGAGGCCATAATTTCGTGGGAGAGGTTTTATCGGTGGGACGGACGGGACGGTAATTGTTCGGTGTCACGGCTCGACGGGACGGTAGTTGTTCGTTGTCACGGCGATACGGGACGGTCGCTGTTCGGTGTCATCGCGGGACGGGACAGTAATTTTCAGCAGGAGAAATTGTTTCGGCGGAACGGGATGGTAGTTTTTAACGGGAAAGTTCTTATCAGCGAGGCGGGACGGTACATGTGACGACGGTCAGGGAATTAGTCGGTGGGACGAGACCGGATGGGACACGACGAAACGGCGGGGTTACCGTTCCGTCCCGCCATTGACACTGTTACCGTCTCGCCGAATTACCGTAATAAGCCTTCAAACAGACCAAAACTTATCACAGTGACTGGGGATCGTGGCGAGACTGCGTGGGAAGGACCAAATTTGCTTTATTGTCTGGTGGCGAACTAAATGGCAGCGGGACGGGACGGGACAGTAAAATAAGGCCTACAAAAGATAGCGGGACTGGACGGGAAGGGACGCGGGTGCACAGTTTCTTGACGGGACGGGACGGTGAATTCAGCGGGACAGATTTTTACGACGGGACGGGACAATAATTTTGTTTTCCTTCGGCGGGACGGGACGGTTATCATTTTTTGGGCAAATACCGAAATCAGTTATACCTGATCCGTTTGAGTCAAAATCAGGTACATAGTAAAACCAAGTAGCATACGCGCGCCACGAGAAGTGTCCTGTCCATGAATATAAAAACAATTTATGTGTTTTAAGCGTTGAGCGCGTCACATGGCTTCCAAAGTCTGACTTATGTTCTGTTTTCTGTAGGGTGTGGAAAACACGGGCGTCACTCCGACCTGCAGAAAGTCACTAAAAATAGGCGTCGTTCGTTTCGCCACGCGGGGGCGCCAAGATTTTTCACTTCCCCTCCTCCGTTGATAGCTTTAACTCTTCTAGACCGTCCTCGCGGAACCACCTGTGCGACACAAATTCATTTTTTCGTACCCAACCTGAGACCACCTCGACGCGGGGTGGTGCAGACAAAGGTCATTATTGTTCGACGCGGGGTGGTGCAGACAAAGGTCATTTTTTCTGCGCTGCTGTGACCATACTGTAAAAAACAGCAAAATACATAGCACAACTACTACGAGAATGAAATAATTGAAGCACGTCTGTTATGTTCATCTTGAAGCAGCTGAATACTTTGTATCCCTGTGCAGGTCTGTCTATTAAGCCGGTACTCGTTGGTACTCACGTGTGTTGCTTGCTTAGAAATAAAATATCAGCTTCGTTCCTTCCGTACATGACAGGGACTGAGACCACGCTCGTGGCTCTCTGGAAAACCCCTAGTTTCCCTCCTGAGATACGCCTTCGAAGTACCACGATCCCTGTGCCTGGACTAAAGTCATTGCCGGGCTTTAAGCCTCATACAAAGCAGTATCATAACACTAGCCCACTTTGATGAGGCGTAAATATATGCAGAGTTATGGGAAATTCATGGAAATCCAGACTCCACAAACTAGAACATGAGTCGAAGATGCGGTTCCTCAAAGCACACTCCCACACCTCCAAACGAAAAGGCAAGGAAGCCAACAAGGTACGCAAAAAAATTGGGATGCAGCCTGAAGGAGCAGGGGGGAATCGTCAACGAAAAACCATCACCATATGACCCGCGATGGTGGGGCCGAGAAAGACGCATTGAAAAGTGAGAAGGGAACATGAAAAATAAGGGAAAAAAATGAGATAACACGGAAGATGTCGAAAACCACAGAAAACCCAGTCTACAACTCGAGAATAGAGTCCTGTGCCACAAATAGGTGGCCTAATTACCCAGACCAGCCCCGGCACTGAGCGGGGGGGTAGGCAGGACAAAATACGCAAAATCCATCCCCAACCAGGCTCAAGAAAACTAAACACAACCCAACAATCGACCAATCAACACAGGAACATACCTTCCAGAAAAAGCAAGACCTGAAAACTCGGAAACCGTCAACAAGCAGAACAACCACCCCCCAAAATTCAGAGAAACGTCAAAGCATATGAAAAGCAGCCGTGAAGCGGAAATCAGCTATCCACGGCGGCGCCTCGAGATTCATCTACGTGAGGCTGAACCCCTTGTACAATCGCGCTAGCCAAGTGAATTTTCTCACACCAAGAGCCTCGTACAGCTCTCGTCGAAGGCGTGTAGCGCGCCGGAGGAAAAGGGAGCTTGATTGGTCCCGGGTTGTCCAAACATCAAATCAAACCTATCT
>JBBMHQ010084573.1:0-10798 GCA_037834295.1 Postelsia palmaeformis | reverse complement strand
GGGTAGTTTAACCGGCCAAGGAGTGCACTTCTGTTTTGAGGGCAGATGGCGTGGAATAGAGCAATTTATATATATCAAGGTACTGGTGTAGTGCCATACTAGTAATAGGAGGGAAAGGACAGGGCATACGTTTCCTTCGCTAGGCACTCACTCGCGGTGGGGGGGGTGCGTATGCGCAGTTGTCGTCAGTTCCTGTGTTGTCTTTTGTGTGGTGGAAGGCGGGAAAAACGAAAACAAAAAACGAAACCGAGATTCGTCTTCATTCGGACGGCGCAGATCATCTCCGGCTTCAGCTGGACCTGGTACTGCATAGCAGGTGTACGATTTCCGGCTTCACCCGGCTCAGAAGTAGACACGCCCTCGCCCCTACCGGGTGCATTCAAGGGCCAGGCATGCCCTATCCCCTACATCTAAAAGCAAGGCATGCCCTATGCTTCCGGCAGTCGTCCGGAGTAGCAAACTCGATACAACGTATGTCATGCCATGCATGATGCAAGAAGATGAGGGAGACGTGCTATTCGAGACGTGACAGGGTATGATATTTATGTATACGCATGAAATGAACTGTTTATTTTGGAACATTTGCAAGCTCCCCATCGCCGGCTGCGGATGGGTCTCTTCACGCGCTCTCGGGTGCAGGGCACGCATGGAGGTCACAGCCTTTCGGCTCCGACCTGGCTCCGACCTGGCTCCGTGGCGCGTGCGCTGGGCTTCAAAAGCCGCACGAGCTGGCTTGTTTTTCAAAAGGGGTTGCGTCCCGCCCCACCGACACAGGCAGGCCCGCAGAAACGAAACAAACAACTTCCCATCATGTTTCTGTCTGGTGCTGCTGCTGTATCTGCTGTACCACACCGCCCTTGGAATTTATAAACTGAGGCAGACACGGTACAAGAGTAGACTCGCTCCAAGCCTTTCCATTTGGTTGCCTCTGGTTGCCTCTGGTTGCCTCTGGTTGGCTCTGGTTGGCTCTGGTTGGCTCCGGTTGGCTCTGATTGGCTGGGTGCAAGTGTGTGCCAAAACACGGAACACATCAATCTCAGGTACAGCTGTGCGCTTTCAGCATTTTACAGTTATCTTCTGGGATTCAGCCATAAAACGTTATACCGGGGGGTGTTCGACGCCATTTGCCGGTGCAGGGGAAATTCGTGACAAGAAGCACCTCACACCGAATGCATTCATTGGCCAAAACATCTCTGTACGGGATATAAGCAGCCAGCCCTGAAGGATGAGCGAAAATGCCATGCAACGTACGAAAAGGGGGCAAGTTTTCCGAGGCTCCTCGATGGAGCTCTACATTATTGGTGAGTAATTAGTACTACCAGTGAATATTTTTTGCGGGGGACCATGGCTAATAGGACCAAACATTATTAGTGAAACTAGGTAAATATATACCAGGTAGTGTTTAGTGTGTACCGTGGGTCCTATCTAATAGGGTCCCCCGATATAGTACTATTGGTGGGTCGAAAAAGTGACCTTGACAATGAATAAGTGAATGCCGATGGACAAAATCCCATGGCTTTACAGCAGCAGGTACAGTGTACACGAGCTGGTCCAACCATGGTTTGACAATGTCGCCCCAAATATTGTTTTTTCGTTAGCCACGGAGGCCGCAAGCAAAAGGAACTCAAATGTCACATGTTTGGTATCATACTGACCGCCATGAACAGTGCAAGAGGGTGACATAGCCAGATGTCTTTCGACGAGCGAGGACTGGCCCTACCGCCACAAATGTGACCCAATCAATGATAGGCCTTCGAAGAGGTCAACAATAGTCAGGCGTTTCCGCAGGAATATATGTTTTGCTTTCCCTATTTGTTTTCTGAGCGACCCACGTCAAGGTGTTCCAAGGTATGTTAGGATAAGGCTTCACGCGAAATATTCGAACATCTGACTGTGTTTGATCAATGTTAGCAGCCGTCTTCAAGGCCCAAAGTTATTATTTATTGGAACTAGGTGTCGCACAAAGGTCAAAAGGTCCATGCCGTTTTCGAAAGATGAACCCTGAACGTTTGCACACCTGTTCTGTATGCCTCTGCCGGGCCATTGGCAAATATGTTGAGATATTTATTTTTCGTCTGCGGGAGTGTGGGGTTCCTTGATACCCAAATCTTACAAAAAAACAAAACCGAACGAACCATCTGTCGTGAACGAAAGGCAAGGAAAAAACAAGCCAACATGTGCTCTTAGAACGCACCAAGAATGTGCGAAGTTTCAGGGTATATCTTCCAAAAACGGCGTGAAGATTGGACTCCTGAAGAAATGCTTGGATCAGCCTGTACCACAAAACATAAATGAACGGTATTCCGACTATAAAGCATGCCTCATTGACTATCAACATGAATACTTCCTTAGTGCCCTTAAGGAGCCTCGTCACTCAAAACTGTCGCGGTCAAAAAGGGCTACCCCTGAACTCTCACCGTATAAGGCATCACGTACCACACCGGGCGGACATATAAGAACCGCTCCGTGAACACGTTCATTTATTATCTACAGTCCTTCTATTTCCGCCCAGGGCGGTAGGCATCCAAGTTCTCGGGTTCGTTTCCATCCTCGTATGGCACGGAGCTACTGTGCGTTGTAGTTCACCGTTTTGAGGCGTGCCAGACACCGATCGATGCGGTCACCAAAGCCAACCCGGTCAGCTCTATAACTATAGAACATACCACACCATACGCCCCGCGGAGTAACGACGCACAACCGAGGGAACAATGTCGAGGGTCAAAACAAACCCCGAGACCGTAGAGCCATCTGCAGCATATCGGAGGGAGCCCTTTCGCCACCCGCGTGCCCAATAACCACCCGAATCCCATTTAAAGTATAATATATTAAAAAAAATATATATATATATGATGTTAATAGTATATACACATGGTTTCCTCTGTCTCACGGTTTGTGGCCACAGGATCAGGACGGACACTGGGTGTACTGATGAAGCTGGATATAAAGGACGATGTAATGCGAAGACAACAACAACAACAACCACAACAACAACAATAACATGTCCACAAAGCCACGGCGGGTAGTATAATCCTGTTGTTTGCTTGTACGGCGGGTAGTATAATCCTGTTGTTTGCTTGTACATATTGAGCGAAAACCGGGTGTGCGCCTTTTCGATGATGCTACGGTCCCTTTGAACGATGATTTTTATCATAATCCTTGCTTGAGAAGTTTCATACTATTCACTACGGACTACATAGAACTACTTTTAGATCTCACTCTCTGAGCGTGCTCGGTTGGTACATCCCTGGCCTCCCAGAGCTCCCACTTCGAAAACGCCTCCCTTCATTACTTGCCGGACCTTTCCAGCGGTTCTTTGTGTTCTTCATTTCTCTCGCTTGGCACCCTCGGTCCTAGCATCTCGGTCCTTTCTTCCTTTCTTCTTATTTCCTTCTGTGTGCGTGCGTGTACTCAGAGCACGGCACAGCGGGCGAGCCCGGCGCCGTCGCGGGTGTCCGCGGGTGCTGGCCGGTAGAGGAGGGGTTGCAAGGAGCGCGATCGCCGCCTTCGTGCCTATAGGGTCGCTTGTGCCTCGAGACACGAGGGATGCATGAAAAGGTTCTGCGGGGCCTCTCTCATTTGTGATTTTCGATAGATAGAGTACGTACGAAAGTATACTGTATTCGAGTATATACAGTTTGAGGGTCGTTCGGGATTGCAGGATAAGAGTCACGCGGTGCTGATTTTTGTGACCGGCCTGAAAATTACAGAGGGAAGTATCTAGTCTAAACAACAACATTGTCGAGCTGGCGAACGACGGCCATGGTGAGCACCGGGCTTAACGCGAGGTTGGCGACGGGGCTCACTGTGGCATAGAGTTAGGAAAGCTTTACACGGACCGAATCGGCAGCGAGGTGGTCGCGAGAGGGGCAAGCGGCGTTCGAGGCTGAGAGAGAAGCTCTGCTGCGTCTGAAAAAAATATTTTTTGACCGGCTCAAGGTGTTCCAATCAGGCGAAAAATGATTACATTGAGGGGACGGTGATTTTTTTTCCTTCCCATTTTTTTCGTCTCGTTTTCATTGTTTTTGCGGTACTGCTGTTGTGCCGTGCTGTGTTCTCTCTTTCGTTAAGCAGTACATACAGCAAGCATGTCAAAAAAGGAAAAGGATTACCCCACCTCGGGTATGTTCGTACGTACGGCATGTGAGCGAGCGTAAAGGGCGACGTACGTCCGGCAACCGCCCGCGACGCGAAGCGTATGTGGCGTCTGAGCTGTTTTCTCCTGAAGCATGGCGACGTGGCTCTTGGCATTATCAAGTCACTAGTTTGCAACAACGATTGGTCATGGAAAAGCTATGTTCAAGCATGGATCTCTGTCCGCTTGGCATCGTAATTTGATGTATTTTTCCTCCCTGAGCCGGCGAGCGGGCGTAGCGGGCGGTGTAGGCCGCCCGCGAGGCCGCCCGCGAAGCGAAGCGCCTTGTACTACATACTATTCATAAGCCACCCACACTGACATTTTGAGAGAAGTACATACCACTCTGGGCGTAGATATGAGGAACTTTTAATGTTCATATTAAAGCCTAAAAGGTCCTTGTGTTTCCGCCCAAACTGGTATCTAGGCTTTTCCCGATGAACAATTATGTGACCTACATAGGGGGCTGCCCGAACCTATTGCGCAACACAAATGAGATACGGCATGCTTACTAGCTAGTGTTGGCTATCGAGGATTGCGTCACTATTAATAGTAGTCAGGTATTCAGTCACTAATATTGCCTCACAAGGCGAATGACTGTCACCGCTATGGTAGAAAGCGTCCTGCCGGGCAAGTTACTGTAGGTGCGGCCCCCACAGCAGCATGCCATCAAAGGCCTGCGGCTAGACTATCACACCGTGTGACCCTTCCAGGTGTGCACTTTGCATAAACTTCTATCTTCGTCTAATTCCGAGTACCATGTCCTCAATTTACCTCCAAAACGAGAGTGCGGTTGATATGAGGTCAACACATGTGATGAGATAGCACACCCCCGGTAGAAGCAGTCGGATCCCGTTTTGACCCACAACACGCCATAAGAGGCCATAAGAAGCCATAAGAGGCCAAAGAGGGGCATAAGAGGCGCATGCGAGGGGCACACACGACGGAAACGGTGGATTTGGGGAGATCTTGCCGACCACACATTTTCATATATAGACGTACTGTACGTATTTAGGCGTTTACACTCCCCGTTGCCGAGAAAACCATCTTGGAGAGTCGTCCGAGGGTGTGTGCTACCTAATCACACGGGCGATATATGTTATGTAAGGTACCTCATGGCGGACTTTGCACCCTTTTGTGACGGTACAGCTTGCAAGCGGGGAACCTCGTAGACATTCAAAGGCACTCCTACCGCCCAGAGTACAGAGTACAGAGTAAGCGTCAGTCGGAACCTCCCGCTACCTCGAACAGACACGTCACTGGCAGAGCATCAATCAGCCCCCTCTTCATGATCTACAGCAGCTCTCTCGAGGCAGCTCTATTCCCGATTGTGTATGATTCTGCTCAGGCTGACGGGTGGGACTGGCCTAATCCGCGTGCTTCAGCACATGTTTACCTTGGGGTTGGATACATACCGTATGTGGAGATGATCGTGAACAGACTTTTACAACGGCAGGTGAAGAAGTACAGAAGATGATATGTAGACAGATAGATCATGATCTACTGTAGACAGACAGATAATGATATGCCTGATCTGTCGGAGGTGTGAAAGGTTCAGTCGCGATTTTCCTCACCTCGTCGCGAAGGGTGGCGATGTCGCGGTACAGCAAGGCCTCCTGCTGCGTGTCAGGAAGACTGACAGAACAAGAACAGTCCAGTGCACCGACATCGGTAGAGAGAGGACGGGGAGAGGGGCGGGGTTTGTCAAAGGCTCAGGCTGCAAGGGTAATACAGCAAGTGGGGGGCAGGCTGCGTCATTAATATATCTACCAGATATACCTCAAGAGTGAAGAACGTTGAGTTCCAGGCAGGGAAGCGTATGATCGGTTTTCAATACTCCATATTTTCAGACTAAGGGCCCATCTTATCGAGGACTTTTATTTTTTTTATTTAATTTTACGTATTTTTCCCAATTTAATTTCCATCTGATTGGCCGAGGAGTGAAACACCAAGCTGCATGATCATGAAAATACGTGGTGGCCGGGGCGGGCAGAACGATGAATGGAGTAAGTATAGGGGGGGTGCCCAACCGACCCGATGGGGAACCAATATTGAGCTCGATACGACTACCGACAAGACAAAATCGGCTACATTTTTATATTCGATACCCTGGCACGACGGAACGTTTGACACCTTGGACGGAGCATGAAATGCATCGTTTAGTATCTCTTGCTACTAACAGCCGTTGTGAGAGGTAGTGCAGGATCTGCAGAGTACAGATCCAACCATGGAAACTTGTGCTACGTCAGATCATCCAGATGATACGGCTCCCACCGGACAAAATGATCGAAATCATACTAGGTGCAAGATAAGGAATGAGTCTGCCTTGGAAATCTCTAAATCATGAACTGCGAATCGATTATCGTTCCTTGTGTGTCGGCATAGGAATCACGGGGAAGTCAGGGGATGGAGACAAAAACGCGTTTGTTACGATATACCTGGTATATATATACTGAATTAGTAGACTTCGATATATCGAGAAAGTCGACACGATAGTTCAACACAGATGATAGATAATTCGATACGTCGAACTTTCAATCAGATATCCATCACTACTGCAGCTACTTCGACATATCAAACTTTCGATAAGGTATCCATCACTACTGATATATCGAAACTTCGATAAGGTACCCAACGCTATTATTGATAGTAGCGGCATGGCCCACCTCAGCAATTACTACCATATCATACAAAAAAAAAAAAAACGATACTTCGATCTATCCAACCTTTCGATATAACATACAACAGTTTCGAATAGATGGGTAGCCTCATCATCGCCAGAGCTACGATATGCCGAAGCTAGATGCTTTGATGTACCGAAAACATCGATAGTGGCATGCCTCACCTGAGCAGCCCCTGCGATATATCGGAATTAGAGCCTTCGATACATCGAGTAGTTCGACATGGCCAGCAACATCATCCCTGCTGTAGTAGCATGGCTCCCTTCGACATGGCCAGCGCCTGCTATACTCGTACTATACATCAAGGGTATCACAATTCGACACTACCACTTACCTCGTATCGAATCCTTCGATGTGATAATATAACACTATGAATCGTTGGCACGGCTCACCTGAGCAGTGCCTGCAAGCTCTTAGCCCCCCGAATGTCCATGCTGCTAACACTCTCCCGGCCTGCGAAAATGCCTTCTAGCGTGCCGAACTTCTGCAGCAGGTGAGATCCCCCCTTCGGTCCAATGCCTTTCACACCTACCCAAGAAACGGACCCGAGGGGTTTGCGCAAGTCGGCGTAGGCAAGAAATACCTCGATGAAATGTCAATAGACACTCGACATCATCCCGACTCTTACTATTGATAGAGGTACGTGCAACCCCTCGCTGTTTTTGTTTTCAAGTATATACTGGTATACTGGTAGTCTACACGCGCTCGCTGAGTTCTGCATATTCAGATTTGGTAACCCTCAACGAAGGATACCAGGTATGTAAATATATACTTATAAATATGTATACCTGGTATTATATATATGTATCTATATATATATATATATCCCACTTGAGGTCGTATAGAACCCGCAGTACGCGCGATCGAAATATCGCTATCTATCACGGGGAACCATATTAAACAGGACCTGCGGTACACACAAAATCCTATATATTTCGTCATTTGTAATTACAATATTTGGTCCTATTAACTATTAATATGGTGTCCCGTAACAGTATCGCTATTAGTAGTAATACACGCACCTTGCAGCCAGGAGTTTCGACAGAATCCTCGATCTCACTGCCAACACTATATTATTACTATTAATATTTTACTTCAAGCGTGCAGGGCTATCGATTAATGTATAACAAGCACGCCGGCAGTATGAGTTCGACCGACTGAGTGGTTGACACTCACCTCAAAAAATACGTGCGAAACGTCGGTCGCATGTGATATTTACGAGTCGGCGCGTGCGATGTTTGCGCGAAACCCACCGAGAGGGGTGTGTTTGCACAGGCCATTCGAGTCATGACAAACGCCTCGCAAGGACTTGTACATTCTGACCGGGAATATAAGCTCCGTTGGATTCAAGTATCAGCTAAAAAAATAGCACAAAAACATCCCGGTCATAGTGGTACACAAGACGTTTCATCACCCAAGAAACGCCGCTAGAGAGTTTCCATCAAGTCCACTCAGCCTCAATTTGGCAGGGGGGGGGGTGTACTCGATAGGGGAGATGTACTCGATATCATGCATGGCTGTAGTCGTATGGCCATAGACCCTCGCATCCCTACAATGCCGGGACGGAGCATGTCGGGTTTTCCCCGACCAGGCAGACATTGCTTGCACCAAGCGCGAGGCGCCGTGAGGTGTCCGGCGAGTCGCATAAAGGGTGAGCTGCATCCTACTAAGAACCGCTTGTGAGGCGGACTTGCATATGGATGACAGCTTCAATGGATTAATATATATTTTCCGGTGTAGCCACTTCCAGAGACAGCAATGGGAGCACTATGCAACTGCCCTACCTTGAACACTGCGTGATACGATCAATTCCCTTGTGCGGAGTGAAGGTTATTTACCTCGCACAAATGATCTAACTCGACAACCAGCCGTGAGCGATCGCAAAAAACAAAACGGTACCCTGGTTGTCTAGCTCACGTAGTAAGCGGCATGTTTTACAGTGCCGTTGCCAACCGACGCCAACCCAACCTGCATATATTAGGATGGGGAGGGGGTTGTAAAATCTAGAGGAATAATGTATTTCTTCTCCTGAGGAGTACCATGCTACCGCGTTCATAACCGAGATTTCTGATGCCCCAAGTGGACCATCAGCGGTATGAATTCATCAAGATACGCACACATTGGCATGAGTTTAGCTGATGTCCCAGCCATTTGAACCGCTCCTTGGAGCTCAGACTGACCCTAATGTATGACAAATGCGATCGTACCAACGATCATATCAACGATCGTACATATCAACCATCATATCACCGGTGCTATCAACGACCACATCAACCAACAGATCAACGATAACAGCGACCGTCGAGCGTCCACGCACGGCAGGATGCGTGTGTTATCTTGTACGCGCGCCTTACAAATGACCCCTACTGTACATGAATCGTCTCTGAACCCAACATCAGCGTTTCGTATGGATCATCGAGTGATATTCATTTGATTCCGTCATGATATCCCTCTCAAGCCACTCCTGCCTGAGGGTTAATAAGCCACCTGTCCCCCAAGGTTACGATGTTACTCCTCCCTCGAGTATAAAATGGCACTTCTCTTCTGCCTTAGGATTCAGATGTCACCCCTATCCTTAAGATTAATATTTCACCCTTCCCTTAAGGTTAGCGTATCACTACTGCAGTAAGGCTAAGGTGTCACCCCTTCCTGAAGGTCAATATGCTTCTCCTGCCTCAGGGTTAAGATATCACTCCTGCGTTAGGGCTAAGATATCAGCCCTCCTTTGACGTTGATATGGCACTCCTGCCACAAGGTCAAGATGGCACTCCTGCCACAAGGTAAGATGTCACCCCTCTTCAAGTTTGAGGTGGCATTCCTCCCTAGAGGTAAAGGTGGCACTGCTGCCTCAGCACTGAGATGTCCCCCCTGCCTTTTGAGGCTATTATAGCACTCCTGCCTCAGGGTTAAGATGTCACTCCTGCCTCATGGCTGAGATGTCGCCCCTCCTTTAAGGTTAAGATGCCACCCTTCCCTTGAGCTTAAAATAGCGCTCCTGCCTTGGGGATAAGATGCCCCTTCTGCCTTGGGGTTTCACCCCTCATGAGGCTCCCGAGGGAAAATTAAACGATAACAAAATGACAATTTCAGGAACGATAGCTAAGTGATTAGGGGGCCGAACAACGTGTTCCCCGAGTAATAAATGCAAGGAACCCTGGGGGACAGGAAACCCACGCTTGTCAGCACTCACGCTGCTGCTACAGTTGGGGGTGGAACTTAGATATCCTAGACGTGAAAAAGTCACACAAAATGTCTGGGGGGAAAGATGGATCTTTAACTTATCTTATCAGCGCTCGGGAAAGGATAAGCACATCACAAAAAAAATAGTACTTGGGGGTATGCCCGTAGTTTTCTTTTTCAGAATGTTCAATACTTTTGGCTGGTCGTTTAGATTAGCCTGCCGCTTTTTTGGGTCAAAACAGGCCTCCAGCCCCACGCCTAACAGTAGACGACCAAAGTTGCCAACTATTGTTTATTGGGGCATATCTCAGGGTCCCAAAGGCGTTATTAAGATGACACCCCGGCCCAAACACTCGTGACGCCATTTCACCATGATGACCGCGATGGCGTCCGCTCGTTCAGTACACGCAACAAAGACGTATACTATAGCAGACGCGATTTGCTGCGATGCGCCAGGCCGCTACCGTACCGATATCGACTGTCGCATTTGTTTCAAACCTGGGATGTTATCCGCCGCATCACCAACCAGCCCGAACAGATCTGGGAGCGACGACGACCGCACTCCAAACTTAGCCCGCACTTCTTCGTCGCCCAAAATGGCGTAACCGTCCCTTCGACAATCACAACGACCACCACGACGAGGAGGGCAACGACAACGGCAACGATGACAACGGTAGCGGCGACGGTAGCGATTACGAGACTACACCCGACGCCGAAACCAGGACCAGTCACAACAACAACAACAACAACAACAACAACAACAACAACAACAACAACAACAACAACAACAACAACAACAACAACA
>JBBMHQ010084562.1:0-11270 GCA_037834295.1 Postelsia palmaeformis | reverse complement strand
CCTACTTAGTGACCCCGAATCTAAGTTACGACTGAAGAGGGAGAGAGAGAAGAAGGGCGAAGATAATAAATGGGATGAGAAAAAAATAAAATAAATAGTACTTCTGTAACTCCGACAGCAACATGTATTAATATATGTATGATATAATCATCCCGCAATCACGCAGTGACCGTCGCTGTAACCGTCACTTCTTATCGACAATTTTCATTTTTCCGTCTGATCTCCAAAGAGGTTTAAAGCGGTAATTCTTAAATATGCCCGGGTCTTTCTTATGCTGTCATATACTGCTACACCGGTATGTGTGTGTGTGTTCTTCGTCCTTTCTGCCCGTCGACATCGAGCGCAACCAGTGTCCGTGCGGACTCTTCAATCCTAGAAGAGATACAACTTATATAGTCACCAAACTGCGCAACATATACTCGTACTATTAAATATTAATATTCAGAGCTGGCGCCCCCGGTGGCTCGGTAGGTAGTCCGCGCGCCTATCAAGATCAATTTCGTGGGTTCGAGTCTCACCGAGTGCATGCTCAGGGGCTTTTTCTTGCATAAAAGAAATTGATTAGCGGAAAGCGCGAGAGCATGAGTTACCTACATTCGATGAAAAACGACGAGTAGTGGGAATGCTGTGCCCTATATGCGCGATAAAAAATAGAGGCACGTACCGGGGGGGAGAAGGGTAGACACCTGTGACCACGGCTTGCCCAGAAGATAGTCGAGGGTAAAACCTCCTACGAGTTAGGCTGGAAAGTGAAAATGACGATTAAAAAAAAAGAAAAAGTATCGTATCCAGAACTCTCGATATATCATGCGATATTTTCGGGATATATCAATATCAATATCGAGAGTATTTCCGGGATATTTAGATATATAGTTCTCGTAATATCGCACGATATTTCGCAGATATCCATACCATGCGATATATCGCATGATATAAGATACGATATTACGTGTTAATACGCACACAGGTATTAAAAGTGTATCAAAGAGACCACGTGCGTGTGTTGGTTCGGGCCCAGGTTCCAGATGGAAGCCTGAACAAAACGCATCAGTATGGCCGCAGCAAGCACTGCGCACATTGAGAAACAAGGCTACTGCTGTACTTCGTACATAGGTTGCATGCACAACAGTTCGAAGCAGGGGGACGCGAGGGAACAAAACGTTAAGGAAACGCCGAATACACCTCTCGATTGAAACGAAGGCATGCAAGGGGGAGGGGGAGGGAAGCGAAGGGAGAGGGGAGTGCCTGCTATGTGACCCGGGACACGAGCTTGACAAAGCAGTGCACAGAAAATTCGCGTCGTACGTGGGACGGCAAAATAGTAAAACAACAGCAGTATCGCAAATAGCGAGCATGAATGTTGACTTCAAATTCCTGCACTTTTTGGTACACTTGTACGAATCGGCTGCGTGCATACCAGCCAGTATCAATATCAGCTTGAAAACTACTTCAGAATTACACTACAGCCCGAATCGCTGAAAGCGCTGAATGGCGGCATTTCAACAAGACGTGTTCCGTAGCAACATTGTACCTAGTACCGAATCATTGAAAGCGCTGGATTATGGCATTTCAACAAGACACGTCACTGATGGACTAATATACGGCATAGACTACATTCACTATCTCTACAACATCAAAGTGATACTCGACCAAAAGTGCCCGACTATGTCAGCACCATACCAGGTACGAGGTACCTCGTAACTGCTATTAATAGCGCGTATCGAGGAGGCAAAAAAATACGAGGAAAGAAAGACACGAAACAAAACAAAACAAAACTGGTTGCTGCTTGCCGGTACGGTCAGTCCTACACATGATAGGATGTGTCCAGCTGATGCTCAACAGGAGAACAATAAAAAGGCCAGACGGGAGACCAAACGAAAAGAGAGCAGAGCCGAAGAGCCAAGATAAATCCACGATTAACCACCACAGCAATCCCATTCGTATACCACTAGTTCCGCACTATTTTCGGTCGAATAAGAAGCGCACAACCAGCTACAAATCTACGTACCTGATATACATTTTACATTACATCATAGGTCTATTCCGCACGTTGACAAGCGCCGTTGATTTGTTTCTTGACCTGACTTGCCAAAATAATACACCAGACAACCATCAGACAACCCACCGTCACATATGTTGGTTGGAGTGCAGGAAACCAGAAAACCTTGAGGCATAAAGGCCGCGGGGTTTCGTTGAAATTGTGTTCGCCTGCTGTTTCGGGGTGATTCGGCGTGATATCACATGATATATCGCGAAAAACGTGATATCATATCTCAAATCATGCGATATTGCAAGATACGATAGATATATCGTATCCACTTCCCGAATTTTGGGAGCTAATATATCGAGATATCGTATCCCGTCGAAACAATTCTCGACACCGAACACTATCAACAATTAATACTCAATGCTGTACGTTGCCAAGTATCAGGTACGCAGTTGGCACAGACAAGATGCCACGCCATAATACTGGATACGACGTGCACGACATCCACGTTCTATGAACTGGAGACACGAGAGGAAACGAAGACAAAACGAAAACAAAGAAGACAAATCGGAAGAGGACAAGGAAGGACGAGGGCATAGAAAAATGGACGTCAAAGAATTCGAGCGTGTGGTCAGAAATGAGCAGCGATAGATAGATAGATACTGCATAGCAATGCCCACTAGTTGTGTCTGGATAGCACCATATCTGTCACGAAGTTGGCAGCGTCGCTCATGAGATATGTCACTACTATACTACTGATGTGCTCAGTAGGCAGGCTCAGTAGGCAGGTTTTGACGACTTTCGGTTCGGGAGAAGGGGAGAGAGAGGGCTGTGCTCAATTTGGTCTGGAAGAGGGGAAGAGAGAAGAGAGATGGAGAGCGGTGGTTTATGTGTCTGGTTCAGCGCTACAAAAGGGAGAAAGCGAACGAAGTAGTCTAGATTGAACCTAATCATGGACATCACACAGACGGCTCTTGCCCGTCTCCGTCGGGACGAGAGGCATGAACCTCGAGGTGGTGGTTGGTCGTTGTGGTCGAATAGCCTGGCCATTTTCGGGTAGGTGGGTAGAATAATCGGGTACCTCTTGGGGGGTAAGTAGCCAAAATCGGGTAGGTCCGGCGCAAAAAAAGTGGCCATCATCGGATGGCGGCCGGCGTCGACCAATGAGATCGCGTCCTGAGGCTTTCGCGGTCACTGAAATAAAAGGTACCCGATTTTGACCACAGAACCATCGGGTATACCCGATTTTGGCCATTTCTCATACTAATATAGCATACTACACGCTGTACGTGGCCCATATTATTACACGAACGGGTTTCCAATCCTCAACAGCAGTACAAGCAGATACCTGGTATAGCAGAATAGTAGAGCGGCAGCACCCGTACAGTGGAGTATCGTACCACTCTGTCTCACAATACAATGGTCGGGTTTGATCTATTAATAGTTGTTATATCAAAGGTACATCTTAGTAGTGGTATCCTGCAAGCTCACTGCATTTGAAGAGAGAGATGAAAAAAGTGATGAAGGTTGTGACTGCTTCGAGTACTTTTTGGGTACTACAAACAGTAACTATACTGCCGTAAGTACAAGGCGTTATCGCTTGTACATCCATGGGTGTCATCAGGTACGTGCCGGTACGTGCCTCGGCTGTATTATAACTTGCCGTACCCTCGGGTACCCGGTGCGAACCAGATAAGCTACAGCACCATAACGTACGGAAGTCCTCTGTGGTGTTACTCTGATGTGTACTCATACCTGGGACAACAGCAGTTGGTAATGCCCCAGAAACTACTATTAATGCTATTAATGTTAACTGTTAATATTAATGTTAGATGCCAGGTACCTGGTATTAATATTTAAATAGTATTAACACAATGCTGTCTGTCGTCCGTGCCGTACCCCACTCCGGCATGAACTACAAAAAAAAAACATCTGAAAATGCAAAATGCGAGTCTCCGGGACATTCTTTTTTTGTTCCGGGGCGTTGGAGAGCTCGGAGAACGAGGTACAGCAAGGTATGATGCATGCAGGAGCAGCAGCAGCAGCAGCTGCAGCTGCAGCAGCTGCGCAAGGCATGTGATAAACCTTCGCAGCAGCAGCAGCAAACGACTGCGAACGTCACGCGTCACGGTATGAAAATGTTGAACAAGGACGTGACCGACAGAAATACATCAAATATACTGCGAAAATCTACACAAAACGAAGTTGACGCTCCCCAATTAAACTGTTTCAACCGCCACTGCTGCTGCTGTGTTCCTGTGCGGGTGGGTATAACTCTAGTCTAGAATACCAGTAGCAAAGACGGAAGACAAACGGAAAAATACATATTATTAATGTTAATACCTGGTAGTTTCTTTCCCGGGGTCAAACCACAACACCGTTATATCTCTGCATATGGCACAGGAGACGGGTACGTATGATACCCTCGAACACATGTACAGCGACACAAAGCAAGAAGAGCCGCTGGCGCATCAAGCGGTATATATATATAGCAAAGCGGTCTTGTTGAGCTTGCAGCTACAGGCTAACAAGCACGCAGGACGCGGCAGGCAGGAGGCATAACCACCCGCAACAATACCCCCCCCTTGCGTGAATCATACTTCGAAGTATACCTGGCATGCGATTCCTTCCCCCAGCAAGTAAATAACACAGCAGGTGCTCGTACTAATCCTGCGCACAGCAAGCGATTACTTGCGTGTTGCATACTGTCAGCGATGCAGTGCGATGTGCCAGAGTGTTGCAGAGCAGCACAGCCGATGCAGCAGCAGCAGCGGCTGCGACACCGCAATAAAGCGATCGATCATTCTTCGAGCTAACTCGCCCCGTAGCAAGATCGGAAAGAGCAGACCTGGGCATCCCACCGACAGACTCACCTTGGGTGCAGCCATCCCCACCCCATAGCACCTAGTATCCCCGGAAAGTGGAACAAAGTGACATCGCCCTGAGCTTGCCCGTCGCCCTGAGCAGCAGCTGGAGCAGGTGCAATCGACATTGTGAGACTGCGGGTTCAAATCGGAAAGATGGGTCTTGTCTGCAGCGACCAAATGCTTGACAGGTTGCCAGGGGCGGCTGGTGAGCCAAAACCTCTGCAGGGCCGTCAAGGGTGCTAGGTCCGTGTATCACAACAATGGTTAGCCCCTTCTTCCAGGCCGGCCGCTTACTGGTGTACAGCATACCCAACAGAAAATTCTACGAGAGGAGACTAGGAGAGAGACGGGAGACTCTCAGGTTTAGTACCGCTTGTAAAGGCGTTATTTTACAGGGATGATTTGACGCCCTGGGAGGTGGCACCGGCACCCTGGCACGCATCCATCTCTCTGTGTGTGACCCACGACAGCAGTCGTACCCAGTGATGGCGTCCTTGCTATATAATCAAAAGGCGGCCACTGCCATCGCCGAGAGTACCGCCGAGCAACCGCCTCGAGCAAGAACGCCGTCCGCAGGGGAGATCAACGGGGAGGACCCCTCTCCGGCTGGTGGTACCGCAGCCAGTACCGATGTCGGAGCGACGGACAACCGTAGGGCTGCCGCTGCCGCCGCCGGTGCAGCCACCACCGGCACTGCCGCTACCTCCGCCGATGCAGCCGGTGATACCGCTGCTAGCGGTGCTGCCTCAGTCCCCAAAGCATCTAACGGTGCCAATAACAACAGCAGCAGCAGCACTAGCAGCAGCAGCAGCACTAGCAGCAGCAGCAGCAGCAGCAGCAGCATCAATAACAAGAAGAAGAAAACCAAGAAGAAAGCAGCAGCAGCAGCAGCGGCAGCCGCCGCGGGCAACGGGGGTGCGGCCGAAGCAGGGGCAAGCGGGAGCTCTAGCAAAGCTCCGAACGGGTCATTATCGCCAGTACCAGCAGCGGCAACAGCAGCAGCAGCAATGACAGCAGCAGGAGCAGCAGCAGCTGGGCAAGGGCAGGACGGAAAGGGTGCAGCTCGCGGGAAGGGCGACGGGGACCAAGCTGGCCGACAACAGGTCGCCGGCGGTGGGGGAGAAACAGCAGCTGCTGCTGCTGGGAGCGAGGAAGGGATTGGAGGTGTCGGAACCGATGGTGGTGCTACATCTGGCTCTGCTACGCTCAGCAGCGCGGTGACGAACGGGGCGGATATCCTCCAATTACTAAAGAAGCAGCAGATTGAGAATATGGTGGCGAGGGCCGGGGCGATGAGCGCAGGCGGCAAGGACGGTACAAAGGAGCACAAGTGAGAACGACGCATTTCTAGGTTATAGGTGATGAAAGTAGAGTGTTGAATACCCTGGTACCGGTACGCGATATCAAGACAGCAACCCCCGTCTCATAAGCAAGAGGGCATGCAAAAACAACCTACTCGAGTCAGTGATACAGGCTTGCTGATGGATGGACTCGTACAGCAACAGAGTACCACAGGTCCACCAGCGTTCTCTTTCCAGGTACGGGTACTTACCGCTGTACTATTATTAATAGTAGTATAGGGCTACTGACTCTACAGCAGCATAATACCTCGCACGAGTACTGTAAATACTGGAAACGTTCGTACCTGGTACCAAATACCTGATTATATATAACAAAGCGTACCGGATACAAAAACTTAGATGAAAGGCAGATAGTCCTGTTAGAGCGATGCAATATATGGGGGAACGCCCAAACACCAGTAACCTCGTAAACCCTGTACACAAACCCTTGCCCTTTCAGTGTGACACAAGACACAAGGCGTGGCTTATCGATGTTGCCCTCAAACCCTTTTTTTTTTATAGTACGCAGTCAGTCCTGTTTTGGGGACGAACTACTGATGAGGAATTTGACTACAGTACTTTGTCCCCAGAACGGGGCGCCGCTATATAAACTCAAAAGGGATTCCATTCTAAATCTAGAGTATCACGGGGCACCGTAGTAAATAGGACCTACGGTACACACAAAAACCTTCATATTTACAAAAAAAAACAACAATATTTGGTCCTACCAGGTATCTGTTATGGCCCCCCGCGATAGCTGTCCTCGAAACCGTGGGCGCGGTGTAAAAATTACGCTTTGAGCACCTGGGAGTATTGAAATGGTACCACGAGTATACACTCGCTATTAAATAGTTAGTGTTTTCGAGACTCAATTCTGCAGGTACTTCGGGTGCTCGCATTATTTTGGGTTTATATTCTACAAACAATACCAAAAGTAGTACTTCTACGCATTGCGACCACGGTGCGGATACCTCGAGTACTCGCGGTAAGTATCCTGGGGAACATCTGTGAAAAATACCTACCAGTATCAGTAATAGGCAGGTCTCACTGCCTCTGTACAACGTACCTAGATGTACCCATCGTTAGATGTAGTCTACAGCGGCCTTGCAAGAACATCCATCCTCGTGTCATGCTATCTATGAACATGGCTCATGCGGAAGTTGCCGTGTTGGAGGTATGCCCGGGTATGCCCGGGGGAGGCTCCGTGTGAACGGCAGTGGTCCGCCGATGACGGAACAGGTTCCGTCCGTACGATGTAGATTGCTGTTGCCATATATACCCGGTGCCTGGTACTTGGCCATTGCTGTAGCCGTTGGCAGGGAGGGTTAATTTAGATGGTACCACTCAATGTTTAAGAACACACACTCACTATTCAAGACATTGTAAGGGTGTGAATCATAGCTACTATTCGGGGTACCATATTAAATAGCCACTATTAATAGTAGTCCTGACGAAAAAAGCGAAATGTTTAGGTTTTCGTCTGCACTGTAGGTCCTATTTAATATAGCTTCCTGTAGTACCTACCTGGTATATATATAGTCGTAGAGTTCATACCGTTGATGACGCCGGCCTCGAAAGTTCGAAAGGGGCTCGAAGATACCCACGGCCCCTCGCAGAGCGGGCTTGCCGAAGCAACGGTCCATATAAGAGAGGCGGATCCGTAGATGATCTGTAGATGATCTGTCCGAACTGTGAACTATCGGTCACACGAAGCAATCGAGGAGGGGTGCCCGAGATCCTGTTTATACTGTTGAGTGCTACCGAAGAATTTGGTTGGAACCAGCTTGGTTGGGTCTGTTCGTGGTCTGGTTCCTACCAGGTGTATATGAATGAACCCTAAGCCATGGAACCTTCCTACGTACTGGTAAGATCCACACCCGAGATTTTCAGCGAATGTGATGCCGCCAGACGCAGTCCAGTCCACGGTCCGCAGCCGCTTTGTGTCTCTATGCGTTTCCCTTTTGGGGCTTCAACGGAAAACCTTGTCGAAATATTGCACTGCTCGTACTGATCATGATCTATCTATCTATGTACAGCTAGATCATCTAGTTCCTCACCTCCTGCCGTTTTGAGAGGTTGTGCAGGATCTGCCGCATAGTACAGATGTAACGCCGGAATCATGTCTTATATACGTAGATCATGCAGATATTGCGGGTCCCACCCGGTAAAATGAGCTAGGTCATACATCTACGTACAAGATGGGGAATAGATTATCTGCCTGCCTTGAAGGATCTAGATCATGAACTGCGGGAACTGATGATCCGTAGATGATGTGTTCGACCTGTTAACTGTCGGTCACACGAAGCAATCGAGGGGGGGGTGCCCGATATCCTACTAGTACTGTTGGGTGCTTGCGAAGGATTTGGTTGGAACCAGCTTGGTTGGGTCTGTTTGTGGTCTGGTTCCTACCAGGTGTATATGAATGAACCCTAAGCCATGGAACCTTACTACGTAGTGGTAAGTGTTAACCCAACCCAAGAATAATGAGGTTAGACATGACATTTTGGGCATTCTTCGCTTAATTATCCTCGGGTTGGGGTATCATCTTTGAGAAAGGTCCCATGGATGAGGGTCATTTTTTGTGGGAAACAGATCACAAGAAACCCAACCGAACGAACTGGTTCCAACCGAAATCCTTCGCGAACACCGTACTTTCTGCTGCTGCTGTTTATATATATATATACCAAGTATGCATGTACCAGGTATATGCAATTCAAGAAAAATCTCCGACACGCACGCAGCGTGATACCTCGGTACGTATATACACCAGGTACCAGATACTGAGTATATGCTACTACCAGCAGTCTCATTGCCCACGCTTCAGCGTGCTCCCATTTCAATGCTGATGAAACTGCTCCCGACTATCACGACAGTGTTGGATGTCGTATCGAATATTTCTCGATATATCGATGTAACGAACGTTTTTTTTCTTTCCCCCCTCCAGGTGACAAACAATCAGGGTCCATCTCAACGGAGAACTTTAGCTGGAAACAAAAATTTGGTTCCAATGAATTTTAATTTGACTTCGAAAAAAGAACGTGTTTGGGGGAACGGCGAACTACCGTAGTTGTCGATCAAAAAAGGATTCGGAATATGTATATTTTCCCCAGCTAAATCTCCCCGTTGAGATGGGCCCTTATCCCCCGTGTTTTTTCGTGCCGACGCTGAGAAACGAAAGCTTCGGATGTGCCTGATGTAAAAAAAAAGATCGGAATCGAAATCGTATCGATCACGTACTGCTGTGGTCCTTTCGTGTATCTGTTTATCGTTTTCGTGCCGGACTCGGTTCCGATATCGATGATGTCCGCCAACGCACCTTTAACACAGCATTTTTCGTCGTTTCCTTCCCGGGTCCCAAAAGGGTATTTTCTTGCTCCCATGGGCATGTTTTATGTTGTGGTCACAGAGGTTGAAGTGTGAAACATACGTATGTCGGAGAGGATGAATAGCGAAAATACGGCAGCATCGGCCGAGTACACACGATAAGCAGACCGGCCTGCGGGGGGGGGGTAGAGGGCGAGTCCGAGAGTAGGGACTGGCTGGCGACCCGAGTCTCCCGGCAAGTATCTCAGGAGACAGCACTTTTACCGATGGGAAGACAACACCCAGATTGTCCTAATTTGCCTTGAATGGCACCACCGTGGATTATTGGTGCTTGTTTTTTTTTGTGTGGAACACTCCGCCCGACAATCTCGCGAACACACGTTTTTTTTCGTTGTGCATGCTTCCAGGCATATTTTTGACTCTCGGGCGCTCGCAGCGAGCAATTCCTCTTGTATCGATACTGCCGTACGTGGTTCTGCTGCTGTGGACTGATTGAAGTTCTATTTACCTTGCGTACCCTATACCCTTTTTTTTCAGCTCAAGGGGATGGCAGGATGGGGGCAGGATTTGCGAAAGTCTTTTTAGCTTATCGTACGTAGGGGGATGGGAGGATACCCGCCCCAATCAATCAAATGCCGGCAACCCCCCCAGCTCCCATCCCCCGCACCGATATCGGTATGCTGCCGCTGCTGCTGCTGCTGCCGCTGCCGCTACTGCTGTTGCTATAGATTGGAAGTGCTTCGCTACTGACTGTACGTATAGACGCACCAGGTACCTTATACGTGCCTGGTGCACGTTGGGATGAACCGTGAGTGTGTATATACCAGATACACCCGTTTCCCCTCACACAGTTTTCTACTTCTTTGCGTGCAGCGGCAGTGTCGTATCAGTATCCCGCAAGACTGCGCCTGCTATCGCCATCCCTCCCTACGCTACAGCAGCAGCAGCAGCAGCAGCAGCAGCAGCAGCAGCAGCAGCAGCCGCCGCCGCCGCTATTACTTACCACTGTAGGACAAGTTGACAGCGCCCTGAAAGGGCACCGGTCGACCTTGCGCTTCAGAGAGGAAAGGCATCGCGCGGGCGACGCTCCTTGCCTCTCAACCGGATGCCAAAGGTTGAGGTTTAGGCGTCGCCTCACCATGCGTTCCTCCACCTCTCCGCACACTCGCGACCGGTCGGCCGTATTTTCTCCTCTCTCCCGGTATGGGCGATCTTATATTTCAAGCTATTTAGAGTAGTGCTGGTCCCTATAGTGCCGGTGACGGTATATGCGCCAGACCAACAATACCGGCACTATATATATATCGCCAACCGGCACTAATTACTCCGCACACTGCCACACTGGTGAATCCCATCTGTGCCGAGCGGTTTCACCGGCACTAGGGCTGGCACTACTATTACAGGAGGCCACAGTAAATAAGACCAAATAATGTTAGTGAAAATAGGTAACTGTATAGGTTTTTGTGTATACCATAGGTCCTGTTTACTTTGGTCCCCCATAATAGTACTCAGTCGGCGCTATAGAGGGGCCACTACCGTGGTCGAGTAGCCCTCGCTAACAAACAAGAAGGTCGTGCGCTGACCCGTCAAACTCTCTTTGGACGCAAACATACTACCGGATACCTGGTAGCTTTTAACCCTTTGACTACTATACTGCAAGAAAAAAACACACACACACACGCACACTGATTTCACGTAGTTCAAACCCTTTTTGTCCACTGCACAACCTAATGATACACTAGAGCGAAGTAA
>JBBMHQ010084551.1:0-11270 GCA_037834295.1 Postelsia palmaeformis | reverse complement strand
GGTCAGTTGATCCGACCCGACCCGACCCGTGAGATTTGACCTGACGCGCGAAAAACCCTGAAAATGAGTAAAAAGGTGAAGATAAAATAAAAGCAAGGATGGTAGGATTCGAACCCCGGCATTGCGCACACAAATTAAGTGTATCATCTGCACTACAGGCTGTACGTACAGCAGTAGTTTCTTACTTGAAAAGAAACAACTATACCAAAGTTTTTTCGTAATCTAAAACACATTGCAGGATCTTTCAGAGGATATTGTACAGGTACAACTACAGCAGTACAGCAGCAGTACTGCTGTAAAATACCATGCTATAAGATACGGCAGCAGAAGATACACGTACTGCGACAAAGGGACGTGTACTGCTGTGCTCGTTCAGCTGGCTCTAGGACCTATCGGTCAGCAGTGTAGGACACACACCAGTCGGTGACTACTGTAAGTATTTCTGTACGAATGCTGTTGCTGTACACGATGCTCGTATGATCGATCGGTTGTACTGGACTCGACGAAAGTACACGATCTAGGATCCAGCAAAAAATGCCGGTCACACACAGCAGCAGGTATGTGCATAGGCCAATGCCGATGACAACAACAAACATTACTGCTGTAGTACTGAGAATGCAGCGCGCATCTGCCGCATGGGTATAGTATGCTGCCTGCTTCTGCTGCTGGCGCACTACTGTGCCGAGCACAGCTGGAGGAGTGGCATTGTTGTATCACACACAGCAATACGCAAAAGAAGCAGCAGGAAGAGAGGTAATGATACAGATACGCCAGCCTGGGTTTGTACGCGAACAAGTATGAAAGAAAATCTGGTACCCTGGTACCTGGTGAGGCAGATCGTGAAATACGGACGGCAGGCTCTGACACACACAACGAGCCACAGCGATACTGCGCACATGAGTGTGCCGCACATGCACGGCGAGGGCGGCAGCGTTGGAACGATGGGATTTGTGATTGTCTGTTGTGGTGTGAAGAGAACAAGCGACAATTTACCGATACGTACGTACCAGGTACAAAATAAGGCCTCTCGTATCGAAACCAGGAAAATCACCTTATCCACTCCCGCCGGAAAAGAACGTATGAGCGCCCGCCACGCGCTCCAGAGTGCACGGATGGCGCCTAGACCTATACTGATGTGTTCGGCCGGGCTTCATGTGTCCGATTACTTACTGTTTTGCCAAAAAGTGCTCGCGCGAAGAGAAAAGTTGGCAAAAGTACGGAATTTTGACAAACATACGTATTCATGCATATGACAAACATACGTACGAGCTGGGCCAGCCAAGACCTTGCTAGAACAGTCGATCGGCTATGCCCCGCTCAATAATGCGTGTTTTGACCTGATTTTTTTACACGGTGTTCCTTATGTACCAACCAACCTTTTCGATGTCATCCCTTTTTCTTTTTTTTCTCCCCCAGGATATATGACCGATCCAATGATCCGTAAAAATGAAAAAGTGGTCATAACTAGTCCGAAAAAAAGAAAAAAAGAAGGGATGACACGGAGTACATTCGTATGTGTGTTTCAAATCCGTGGTAAAAAAATCAGTTCGAAGTGAAAAATTGAGCGGGGCATCGCAGTAAAACTGTCGTTTTCGTTATTACTTGTTTTCAGTATATAATCATTTTTTTTGTTGTATCTCTTGATGGGTGATGAATTGCGCAATGCAACTTACATCGATCGTCTCCTCGTGTCCCAAGCGTTGTCTACACCAAATTTCAGCTTTGATCGGGAATGACTTTTTTTCAGCTGTTATGTTAAATTAGTGTCAAGATCTGATAGAAAAAAAGATTTTTTGGTACTTTCAGGTTTTCACGGATATCTCGGCGAAATCGAGTCGGATTGAAAAAAAGTAAACAAAAGTTTATATGCCTGGTACTTCATTTTTAAGCATCTTCAATAACATGTCAGGATCATCGCTGCGTATTTTCGAAGCCTAACTCGCAAAATTGGTGGCGCTAGAAGCTCACAACAGAAAATACGCTTCAAGGCTGGCCCAGCTCGTATAGAGTTACTTAGATCTCACTCCCTGAGCGTGCTCGGTTGGTACACCCCTGGCCTCTCAGAGCTCCCACTTCGAAACCGCCTCCTTTCATTAATTGCCGGACCTTTCCAGCGGTTCTCTACCTTCTCCATCTCTCTTGGCACTCTCGGTCCTTTCTTGCTTTTTTCTTCTTTCGTTCCGTGTGCGTCCGCGTACTCCGAGTGCGGCACACGAGCAAGCCCGGCGCCGTCGCGGGTGTCAGCGGGTGCTGGCGGGTAGAGGGGGGGTTGCAAGGAGCGCAGTCGCCGCTTTCGTGCCTATATAGGCGTCGCGTGTGCCTCAAGACGCGAGGGATGCATGAATGGGCTCTGTCTGGCCTCCATTTGGGATTTTTGATAGAGTATGTACGAGTATTTAAAGGTCGTTTGGGATTGCAAGATAATATTCAAGCGGTGCTCATTCTTGCGACCGGGCTGAAAATCAAAGAGGGAGGTACCCAGGCTGACTGACAACATTGTCGAGCTGGCGAACAACGTCCACGGTGAGCACCGGGCTTAACGCGAAGCGGTCGATGGGGTTCACTGTGGCAGAGAGTAAGGAAAGCTGTACCCGGAGCGAATCGGTTGCGAGATGGTCGCGAGAGGGGCGGGCGGCGTACTGGGCTGAGAGAGAAGCTCTTCTGTAAGATGCCTTTCTTCTTTTCTTCTTGACCGGGTATATAGTGTTCCAATCAGACAAAACATAATTTCACGATAGGGGACAGGGATTTCTTTCCCCCCGAAAATCTCGGTTTCATTTTCATTGTTTTAGCTCTGCTGCTGTTGTCTTGCGCTGTGCGTTCTCTTTGGTACGTACGGGTACAGAAATAGAGCATACCCTGGTACCAGGTATCAAAAGAAGAAAATAAGTACCCTACCTGGAGTATGTACGTACGTACGACATCCGCGACGCGAAGCGTATGTGGCTTCCAAGCAATTTTCTCCTGGAGCATGGCGGCGGGAGTCTTGGCATTATCAAAGTCACCAGTCACCAGTTTGCAACTACAACCAAAGGAAAAAACTATACAGTCAATCATGGACCTCTCTGTCCGTTTCGCATAGTTTGATGCACTTATTTTCCCGAGCGAGCTTAGCGGGCGGCGAAGGCCGCCCGCGAAGCGAAGCGCCTTGTACATACATATAGGTGTGCCAAATGTAGCAAATCTTACCCGTCGGTACTGCCCATAACACTACTATAACAATATAAGGTACCGCTGTTAAATTACTCACTCGGACGTAGCCCCCGCCGTTCGCCGATACCACCCACTCCCCACAAGAAACCACCCCGCGGTGATAGAGAAGGCAGCAATTGGATATAACTTATGCCCACTACGTGTATCACATGGGGCACGTTACTGCTGTAGATACCACCCAACCACGGGAAACCAACCCGTTTGATCAAAGACAAAGCGGGACGCGCAATACAAACTGCTGTACGTTCGTAGGGCGTTCACAAATGTACAGCGGTGTGTACGGCGGAACAAGAAAGCAATTAGCCAGCCGCGCTCTGAATCAACGCTAAACGCTGTGCCTCGGGTATATATTTTACGAGGTACGTGCCTCGCGTGCCGCGAAAAATAATGATACCAACGGTCGCAGCTCTCGGCGGCTCACCTCCGATCCAGCTGTTCCAAGCTCCACCGCTCTTCGGCTCTCCACCCTTCCTGGGAGGGAATGCCAGATACAACAACCGGGAGTCTTCTCTTCTCGTAGTGCTCCCAAAAGTCCTGCGGAGTGAGATCGTCTCGACGCTCTCGAGGTATGCCCCTTCCGTCGTGCCGTGCTCCATGCTCCCAGTTCAGCGCCTCGAACGCTTTCTCGGCTCTGCTGCCCTCGATACCAAACCTGTCCCGCCCCCAATTTTTCAACCGCGGTCGGTGATCCTTCTTGGCGTCTCGGAGGCGTCGCTCCCAGCGCACCAAGCGTGGTGGGGAGCGCGAGCGGTCGTCGTCATTGTGCGGCCGTCTCCGATTGCTGTCTGCCTCGTCCTTCGTACGGTTTTCTCTGCCAAACGCCCGGTCCCTATTTCTCTCGTCGTCAGCGGTTCCTGACACCATCGTTTTCGCTGGCTTGAAATTTCAGCACTGTTGTGAGTCCTAGCACACGGGTGTGTGCAAGTCGTGCGCGTTCACCGGCCTTACTGAGCAGGCACCTGACCACAAGAGGGGGATGATTCTGATTTTCTAAATTACAGATTACCAAGGTTTTCAACAAATAATGTGACGTATTTATTGCGGGAACAGGGAGTGTAGCATTGTTGGAGAGGTGTCTTGGTTCAAACCCTTCATCAGGTTTGAGCATGGCGGATGCAGCGTATGGAGGTGGGGCAGCAGCTGCTCCGTCGATGGATTCATCGGTGCCTTACAGGGACTCTCGTGATACCCTGTATAGTTTCGATGAAGCCAAGCTGGATCTCATCCGCAAGACCAAACCCTGGACGCAAGAGTGAGTTGGCACCTTTGTGTGTAACACTGGGTCCAAGACGTTCTGTCGATCTTTCTATCGCCAAACCCTGCGTGCTGCACCTCTGTTGCTGCTGCACCGCTGCAGTCCCCAGCCGGCTGAGAAACAGCCCTGAAGAACTGGGACACGAAGCACTGCTGCCGTGCACATTATATATATATATGGTGCAGGATATGGCGTCACTCGCTCAGTGCTGTGGTTGCTGCGTCAATTGCCGTAATTCAGGACAAGTGCAGAGGCTCAGTCTAGATTTCTTATTTGAAAAGGGAGCGTTCTTGCACGTCAGAACAACGCCTCTCGAAGTTTTCATTTGGGTTTTTCATATTTTCCTGCGAGCTTCAGCCTGCCTTTTGTTGTACTCGTGTTTCTACTTGAGTATCACCAGGCGTACGTATACGTATACTTACTCGTAGTTTTGCTGTATTTGTATGACAGGAGTAGGTAATACAACAAGTTCTCTCCGCACGAGTATGTTTGATTCGAGTACTCCTGTGCCTGGTGCATGCCTACGGTTTACAAACGAGCGCTTCCGTTCTAGACAACAAACGCGTGGTGATTATTGTCGATGATAAATAATGGGAGCAACTCGATACGACGAGGAGGTCTGCTTCTGTCATGCCCATGGTTTTGTCAATTATTTCACCCTCCAGTGGCCTGTCCTTCCCTTAACTGCAACTTTACCTTGTCGCTTTTATGTTTGGGTTTGACAGAGCAGTGCTCGTATAATGCGTACCCCGGGTATTAAATATTAATGTTAATAGTTCATACTGGGCCTTTCTGCTGTGCAGCGATGTTTCTGTTCCGCTTACCTCCTCGCGTCGTGTTTGCAGACTCGTACACTCGTTCGAGTAGTCGTACGAGTAGTCCTACAGACGACACTTGAGGTCGCTTAAGCTTCTTGACGTAAGGCTACATACTCGCGTAACATACTCGCGTAGTCCAAGCAAAATACTTGGTGACATATATCAGGTATTAAATACCGGGTACCTGGTACCAAATACCATCGTATATCTCGAATACATACCCAATACCAAGAGCTTCCTACCGTACGTGTTGATTGTACTGCGGTTGGGAGTAGATTGTTCTTTCGCTAAATCGTGTTAAAATGTGTATTCATGCCAGTCCCGCGCCATGCCATGTCTGTGCCTGCCGCCTTTTCCAGCCCCAAGTACTTCAAAAGGGTCAAGATTTCGCCGTCAGCAGCCATGAAGATGGTAAGTCAGACACAAATCCATGCTTGACACTTCACGCGCCGGTACATCCCCGAACACAATGCCTTTCTCCAATTTACACTCCCTGTAACTACGAGTTCAACAAGTAGTGGGTACGTACCCGTTCACCTTTTCTATCTCATACCCCCTGAAGAGGAGACCCCAATCGGGGAATTCAGAAATAGATCGAAAATATACCATAAATGGGTGGCAATGTAAATTGCATGGAGACGAAAAATGGGCATGGGAAAATGGGGAGGAGGCGTTCTAGGCATGCAGCTCTGGCGGCCAGAGTCTTATGTTCGGCAGCTCCGATACTATTATACTGCTAATAGTATCAAGGGTGTGTTCAGCAGGGTTTACACGTGTATACTCTGTGGCACCCGAGTATCAAACCTGACTGTTTTGGCCCTATTCGGGTAGGTGCCCAGGTACCCCCCTGAGTAACTGAGTTACAGTTATTCCATATAACCCAACTCGACGCATCCACCTAAGAATTTGTACACGCTTCTGTAGCGTGCGGATGCTGGTACCCACCCTCGCTACTGTCCCCACGAAACCAAAACGATCATGGAGTGGCTATCCAGCTGGCGGTGTCCCTCTTTGTCTGGGGTTAGTTGTTATGTTGCGGCATTCGCCCACGAGCATCGTTTGGCACTCTTACGTGGGAGCATAGTAATCAGGACCCATGATATGCACAAAGACCTCTATAGTACCGTATTTTTTATTTGTAGTGAGCACTTTGAGTTCTGGTTACAAGGTTCCACCGGAATAGCGCTGCAGTGTCCTCGATCCTCAGGGGCATCTTCCTGACGAAGGAAACAGCGGTATTGCTCGATACGCAACAGCCACGTTTTTGCTTCCTGGTGTATTTGCTGTAGTGCCCCATGCGCCTCTAATTTCAAGGAGAGGTCACTGTTATTCGACACTTTATATGTTGGTGTGGTTGACGCGCACTGACTACTGTAATAGACGAAGACGATGATGACCCCCATACTGCAGATTGGTTGATTGGATAGGGTGAGGGCAAGCTATATTCGTACCCTACACAAGTGACCCTCAACCATGGTGTCGAGTAATTGAGTAAAGAGATGGTAAGTTACCCCCCTATTTTGCTCATTCGGCGGCTATTAACTGTTGATACGTTCACTACCGGAGTAACATATTCTACATTAGTTCCGAGCATTTGTTACCCGAAAACGTGGGTGCGGTTCTAAATGGGCTGATGTCAGGCAATTTTCCCTTATTTGTCCAGAATGGGCACTAGACCAGTAGTATGCCCTGCAGTGTTAGGCTTGTTGCCCCGAGATCGCCCTTGTGTGAATTGCTTCGACTCCGTGAATCGTTCCCCTTGGTAGAATTGACGGATCAATCAGCTATGCCTACGTAGACCAAAATGACAACAACTCTTGATAATTACTGGTTTTCTTATCCTGAAAATTCAACACGCCGTGGTTAAGGTTACGCTGGCACCCAAGCGTCCCCCGGTGTCCTGGTTTCCGGATTTCAATATGTAGATGTTTCATCGTTCCAGGAAAGGCATCGCGATTTTAATTCGCTGCGTTTAGAACCTGGACTGGTTCGTGCATACCGGAGAGATCGGGTGTAACCCAAGAGAACTTCATCACAGCAGCTTGTGATTTCCTTCAGATTGGCTGTCCGCAGGTTGTCAACAGAGGCCGACACCTCGACTAAGAGCTGCCTGCAGTGGTCAAAAATGGTCGAAATTCGGGGTGCAAAAAATGAGACAAGAAACAATCCCCAACTGAACATGTACACTTCACTTACGGACAGCTACAGATTCTCACAGAAAACTACAACCCGCGAAATTCAGGGATGCTCCTGACGGGGTGCGTGAGGGCGTCGGGTGCGCCAGGCAGCAGTCGTAGGCAGCCACAAACGACTCACGAGGTGTTTTCGTGTACTCGAAGGTGCAAGCAAGCAGCGCGAAGAAACGGCATAATCGCTAGTTTGTTCCATCTCACCCGCGGGAGCATAGTACAATGGCTACATCACCGATGAAGAAATGGCCGTCACTACAAAATGATGTTCTCCAGGTCAATGACATAGCTCTCTTTGGGTCGTCTACGAAGATGCTGCCGAAAAAACAACGTTCCCATGATTCCTGGTAGGTAAAGAGGTACTGGGCCCAATGAAGGGCAATGAAGGGCTAAAAAGCTCTGGATTCTTGTTTATTTCCATCCATTACTTTGAAACTTCGAAACACGAATCTTGGTGGCAAATCCCTTACTCTACTCCCAAGTTGTATGAATATGCCGCCGGAACGCCTACGCGCGCCTAGGTGACGACGCATTCCTGGGTTAGCCAGCGTCTCCTGCAAGCGGACTTGCAGCAAGAGCTACCGTTTTGTCGGAAACATGTAAAGGCCTCTGCATCGACCATGTTTTGTGGCCTGATAAAACAGTGAGGGGTGATACTTCTTAAAAGCCTCCTCTTGAGAACTCCGTATCGGGTACGCCTACGCCGAAGCACAACGGGTGCGGTGGTCGAGGCGCCCCTGTTCTTATTCCCATTGTCCCCTCGCTGGTGGTGGGTACTCTTGCGCTGATCCGCAGCTGATGCACGCCAATTCCGGGGTGGAGAAGGGCATGGCTCAGGGGGGAAAGCCAGTGGAGATCATGGGCATGATGCTGGGGAGGCCGGACACTGAAACGCCCAACGCCCTCATCGTCACCGACGTGAGCATTTTTGTTTTTTGTTTGCTATGATTTCGACCCTTTTGGGGCACCCAGATATATACCGTATTCATTGTACTCATTACCACTGTGTCCCTGAATATAAGGGCTTTTATCATTCAATATTAGTGCACTAAAGGTCTTTATGTCAAGAGACAGAGTGGTACAAGGTTATAGCAGCCACACTAGTGTAACGTGTCTAGTGGGGGCGCACAGCAGGGAGACTCTTATTAGCAACATGCCGCTTGGGGCCCACGTATAGCCTAAACGGCCACACCAATGTCAGGTACGGTCTTGCCAGTTTATCAACCGTCTAGTGGGGACGCGCAGCAGTACGACTGTGAATTTGTATTACGCCGCGCGCGTGTCCGAAATTTTCTGGATATGCCGCTCGGGTGTATCAGGTATCCCCTACATCCCCTACCACAGCGGCAAGCTAGGTTGGTTGGCGTGATTGATGCTAAAACCGTCGCATTTTCTCGGCACTGTGTTTGTTTTTTAAGGCTCTCCTTGAAGTCTCAAACGGGGTTGTGAGTAGAAGGAGACAATTTTGAGCCAGGGGTAGGATTAACGCCTCCACAACCTGGTGAGCGTTTTTGAGGAGAAGGTGCTTGCCATGAGAATTGAGTCGTTTTTGCAGTGGTAGATGAGCTTGCTTTAGCTTTTTTCTCTATTAATAGGTTATGGCAGAGGGTTGTGGTGTTGCTCGCGGACGAGGTGTGTCGAGCCCGCTCCTCTCTGGCACAGGTGGTGCTACAAGTGTTCGGTTCTTTACATGCTGTACATACCGCATAGTATGCTCCATCGGGGTCTGGCGGTGCGTTTATTTGCGGTTGATCGATTGAAAAACCTTTCCGGTCAGTCCACTTCACGTTGGCGGCTGCTGTTATGGTTTCTCGCAGGAGATACATCGGGCACCCAGCTTAGTTGCTGGTAGCGACATGTTTGCGCCCCTAAGCTCTCAAGCGTTTGCAAGAGAGTTGTCCGCTCAACCATGAGTGCTGCGATTGTGTTTATAGTTGAGTCGTTGCTTTGCTGGCGTCGGTGTTCAGGTGTTCCCGCTGCCGGTGGAAGGAGCGGAGACCAAAGTGCTGGCGGACGACCAAGAGGTGGCCAACTATATGATCGACCTCGGGGATTTGCTCGAAACGGTGAGAAACTCTTTTTTGACTCGATTCGCCCTGGTAAAAAATGTTTTGCATCGAAACACCCCCTCAAGGCCTGTTGTTCCATCCTTCCGCAATGGCCGGGGCAGGACGCGTTCTTCTCGCTCAACACTCTAATATATTCAGTAAGTGTGTACACAGCACGCCGAATACAAGCATCCACGTTCCACCTTATTGTGACATTGGACATTCTCGGACGACCTGATGGGTGCTGCTCGAGCCAGTGGCTCAAACGCGTAGCACACCCGACTATGGTTGATGCACGTTGATGGGTCAGGTTTCCTCGTACATGGTAGGATATGCATGATCTATAGATATGTCCATACATATATATCCCAACTCAATGACCTGCGGTATCAAGGTGAGGCAGACAATGACCTATCGTATTTTTTTGTGTAAACCCGATGGTAGCCCAAAACCTGTACGCACAGCTTATCGTATCGTGTTGTGCCGCGGCAGACACGGAAGGAGCGATTCATGGGGTGGTACCACAGTCACCCGTTCGACGTGGAGGTGCACAGCCACTGCTTCCTCTCGTCCACGGACATCTCGACGCAGCTCTCATGGCAGCGAGCAGAAGACCCTCATGGCAACCCCTGGCTAGCGATCGTGGTGCGTTTTATATCTCAATCGACCCCTGTTGAAGATAGGTACCTCTAGCAGTGGTATATTAACCACAGCCGTCTATTATGCCAATGGTCTACAGCAGCGTCTATGGAAATATACTAATGCCCGTGGTCGCTGGAGCATCATCCCTTGGAATTTAGGATCGCCGGAAAGTCACCACCGACGCTAGCTAGAATATAATCGCGTGTGGCGGCCTTGGCATCATCGTCCGGAAATGCCGACGCATCGCACACCTCTATGCAGTATTTCGATGGTAGCCTATTGTATATAAGTGCCTGCCTTCGACAGATGTTTCTCTGGTTCTTCTCGTGCTCTACCGCTAATGTTGGCCTGAAGCATCATGTACCTCTATGCAGTATTTCTCTAGTAGCCTATTATTGTATAGAGGGGCCTATCTTCGAAATATCTATATCTCGTCCTTCTCGCACTCTACCGCTCAGGCTGGCCGCGTGTGTGAACGCGAAATGGGTACGCACTCAGAGGCGATCACCCCTATTTGCACGACGGGTCAGCAAACATATCAGTGTACGCCCTTATTATTCAAGTATACCATCTTGTTTTGGCGCTGGGGGGGGGAGTGAGATAAATCTCTAACCTGCCCCTACCCTACGCTGACTCCCCCACGCACTAAAATCGACATAAAATTGTTTCACCTCGGGAGGCATCTGGGGTGTGCACACCCCTATGATCCTAACCCTGAAACCCTGCATCACGCTAAACCAATACTTCGTATATGTATACTACTGTACACCGTGGGGGGCATTCGGAGGGTGCACCGCTATTTTTATACACCGGGTTTTGAGTTTGATGTCACCTCGAAAGGCGGGTGTTGCTGAGTTGCTGAGGAAACGTGTAAGTAGTGTACGAATAGCAGGGGGAAACGTTGGGTTTCCTTCCGCTGTTCGTGCAATACCTATATCGTAGGTTGCCCCATTTTTATAATCTTGAGCCCACCATCACAGCGTCGTCGGCTTCTAGTGCAGGGTAGCATAGGGTAGGGTCGGGTAGGGCAGGGTAGGGTAGGGTAGAGTAGAGTGCTGTAGTGTATGGAAGGATAGAGTAGGGTAATACAGGTTGTAGTAGGGTG
>JBBMHQ010084540.1:0-11271 GCA_037834295.1 Postelsia palmaeformis | reverse complement strand
TTTCAAATAAAGTCTCTCCACGTGGGATTTGAACTTGGGTACCAATACCAATGGTCTTTGAAGCTGACCACTGGTCTGTATTCAAGTAACCTCCACCATACTGATCGTATTGCAGGACCGGGTAAGGGTGCGTAGAACGTTACGAGTACGCAACACAGAACGTTGCGGGGACATTGCTTGAAGGGGTTCAAGGAACCTTAACGGGCTGCTGTAGAATACACCTGCCCGTTGCATAGTAATTGTCTTTCGACCCGGTGATAGGCATCGCCCAGCTCGACTACGCTGCTCTGTCTCCTGACTCTGTTTATTTCTCCCTTCTTCTTTGTCTCCTCCTTTCTTCTTTTTCGCTTGATCTCTGAGTTCGAGTTTCCTTCAATAATATAAACATGAGCAATATTTTCCAAACTTTTTTCTTACTGGTGATCTTCACAGACACTTCATGGGTACCTCTGCCATCTCTTCACAGAGACAAAGCCTCAACATATGCATTTATTATTCGTCAAGTCGTCTGGGTAACAGCCAAAGGCAGTCATTTTCACGGAATGTTGCCGTATATCAAAAAATATATAGGTCAGGTGTGAGTGAGACCAATTACTATAGTTGACATATAACAAGCGCTACAACCCGATGGGCGCGATGTAACTACACGATCTGCTGCAGGCGGAGGGCAGGCACTTGGCGTATCCGTTTCCACAAATCTCTGAGGTGGCTTCAAGGTTATAATGACACTTTGAGTCGCAGGACTAGGCGATGCTGAGTCGCTGGAAATGCAGGTACTGGGTTCGACGGAGCATGACCTCCTTGTTGTAAGTCAAACATTTCCGAAAGTCATATCAGGCAAAGGTTCAGGTTTGGTACCTTCCGTCGCCGTTCCTGGTGGCGCCAAATAAGAACATCAAACACTGTACATGCTGGGTGCATTGTTCTTGGCGAGTACTTGAACCCATTCTAGAGAAGACATAAACTTTTCGGTGGGTCCACAAAACCTATGATATTGTGTCAAAAAGAGCTTCAGGTTGGGCAACTCAACTGCTTGCCGCAGAGGCTTCGTCACATCAGGGGTATAAATGTTGAGGTTTAATATGAAATGTGGTACACATTAGTAGACATTTGCGGTGGGGATTGAAACAAGTAAACATTTTCAGGCAGCATTTTGTTCGTATATACCTGCAGTCGGCGGACCCAGCGATGCAGTGATTCGCCAAAAGGAGCCGCTGCAAGGCGTTCACAAACTTATCCTGAGCGGGCACCGAACACGCGCGGCACTGGGTATCGCCGAGGACATTGGTATCTTCACGAGGGAAGCCAACGTGGACCCGCTTGGAAGTTATCTTGTCCTGAAACATGCACACCAACGCCTCCACAACCTGCAGAGACGATACACGAAAACCCAATTGTAGAGAGGATTTAGAAATCAAACGCCGGGGTCTCTGACGTTGTACGAAGTTGTTGGTGATTTCTTCGTACAAGTTAGGTTTTGAAGAGGCTTATGACTTCGACGTATGAACTAAAGCTGAAGGTAGAAAACTACGATGACCGCAAAACAGGGGTTCTACACGTCTCGTATGATACAGAGCCGCTTGAACTGATGCTAGGTTAGGGAGGACAGCCCCATTATCCGTACCTCATCTACGCGACTCGGGCGCGGGGACCATTACCTCGCTCTATCAAAAACGCAAACATGTGGAGTTGTCGCAGACCAGCAACAGCTTTCATGACGGTTGATATCGTTGAAACGTAACGGTTTATGTAAAACTCATGAACGAAGGTATCATTCGGGTGAGTGACTCCTATTGGCTGACGAAACAGGACTCATCACACGGCTTCCATGTCGTAGCAGCAGTCCTTCTGAAATTATGATTTCTTGACTATCCCAAGTGTAGTCAACGTTTTAGATTAGCAAAGGATCCTCGGAGGTCGGCATGTTACGAAAGACCCGAATTAAGAGTGCTTCCATCACGTGATCTCGACCGATATTACAAGCGGACACCCTGCTCAAGCGAAATATTCAGCGCAGATGCAAACACCCTTTCGGCTGCTTGCGCTGACAAAACAGCGAGACAAACGGCACCCGCCTTTTCAACAAGTACCCCATGAATATACTTAGACTTACGAAACGAAATTCAGCAGTATTGTTCACATGAAAAATGCAAAAATGGTACATTTATGTTCCCATTCCATTTTCTTGTACTCTTAAGAGGACGAGGGTTTCGCAAAAGAACATGTGCACAAACATGAAAACATATATTTCACGGCCTGCGCTGCAAGTGTGCAGCGACAAAAGCTCCCATCCTACCATGAGAAACTTCTTTGCCCGAACAGCCCGGATATGCGGGGATTCTCTAATAGCTCAATACAGCGGTGTACAGTGGGTACTTTTCAAGCAGTTATCGCACTAACTCGGGAGAACCCGCTGAACCAAAGAAGCCTCAAGGACGTGTAGTTCTTGCTAAAGTAGTTGTGTCAAATCGTCTGGCGTCGATTCAACCGTAAGTTTGAACAAGTCAGCGCCTACGGACGAAACATATCGATTATATGCAGCAACGCCCCCCGAAAAAAAGATCGTAGACATGATGCGGCTTCTACCCAGCAACATGCGAAACCATTTCGACCATGAGCTTTCTGCAAGTACCCCTGCCTCACCAACTCCACCGTAAAGATACGTTTACTCCCTCGACTACTCCGAACGTTTTTTTTTGTAAGGACTAGTGCAAAGAGATTTTGGTGGGGCCCCCCAAGCATTTTTGTATGAAATCGAGTAGCAGACACCTAATCCAGTTTCCCCTCCAACCAGCCTAAAGAAAAACCAAGCTACCCCACAGTGGTCTTCATATTTAGTATCTACAGTCGATACTTTTGAGGGGATCGGTGGTGTGCCTCTGATGAGTCCGTGTTTAGGACTGAATACGATGGTCTGTCCAGAAAACATGTCCAGGTTTGTACCTGACGCATGTGGGAATTGCCATACAGAAGGATCTTGAAATTCGGTGGAAATGGTCCCCCTGACATGTTCGACGGCGTCGCGCTTCTGCACAAGCCTTGAGTCACAGCCAGTGGTTCCCATTTCGGGTATTCTGGGTTGTCTTGATTCGGGCAAACATACCTGCAGTTGAGTACAAGTTCGACGAGACGGCTGTGAGTGTGAGGATGATTCCACTGTCACAGCGATTGGACAATATGCTCTAGTGCGACGGTCTCGGGTGGGGGGGGTGTAGCTGATATTCTGCACAGTCGTAGTTGTATACCTGTGGGCGTTCGCATGGTTACAATGCGGTACGTAATAGGTCGGGTTTAATTGGCCAGGCAGACAACTGCATGCACCAAGTGCGAAGCGTCATTAGTTGTCCGGCAAAAAACGTAAAAGGTAAGCTGCAGTGTTTTTGAGGTCGTTCCTGACAACAACAAAAAAAACGATTCGCGAGTTTCTTGCATGTCCAAAGATCACGATCCGTCACTTTCAAGTTCCAATAAAAAAAACAAAAATGTAACGTTTCATGATATTTTCGAGTTGGAAACCCCCCGATATTTCTCCAAAAAACGGTTTTCGCGGGTGGAGCCAACTCTTGCAAATGAGGCATGGTCAGGCCGGGCCGGGGCGACCGAGCCTGCCCCGACCCGTGTGAGATTCGAAACTCGGGCCGAAGCCAGACCCAGCCTACGAGATTACAAAAAAATTACCGCCCGTCGGCCAAGCCTGGTTTGCGAGATTCCAATTCTCAGGGCGTCTGCCCGGCGTGGCCTGTGACATTCTCAGGTCATTTTTGCATTTGTTTTCTAGCTGTGGCTAATTTTCGTCAAAACGTTGAGACCACAAGCTGCTCGTAAACCCGCACCCAGCGGTGTCTTTGGGTACCCGCAAGTTGTCAACAAGAGGCGGACAAAGCAGAGTGTGGCATGCCCCTGTACCTCGATTCGAGTACCGTTGGTGGGCGTAGGTTCAGTAGTGCCTTGATCAGGCGTACTTGGAGACACGACAAATGCCACGAACCGTCATGTTGCTTTTTCCAGTCTAAAGCTTCAACAAATGTCGTCATACATCGTAATTCGGTTTGTCCTGATTCCCGAACAACACGATTCACGACAAAGCAGTCTCACGAATCGCGTGTTGTTTTGTTCTCCAGGAGGGGTCCTTTTAACCGCTTGTCAGGCGGTCTTGCACATGAATACAAAACTCACTCTTTTTTTTTTGGTGTGGTCGCGTCTAGAGAGAGCGACAAGGGCACCATGTAAGTGCCTCATAGATGCCTGTCCATAAGCTGCACAACGCGACACGTTTACTCTCCTTGAGGAGAGTAAACATCCTGCACGATGCCACAATATATATCATATATATACGAAGTATATATATATATATGTATATACCTGGTATATTTATACATATGTGTTGATTGCTTACTAGGCGCAAACATCGAACGAAACACACAAGGGAACGGCGGTTTTCCAAGTCACTCAGTGCCTAGCAAGTTTTTTAGTGGAGTTTCCAACCGACGACAACCCAGTTTCCGCAAAACAAGAGGGGGGGGGGGAGTGGTATTCTTCCGTTACAATCAATACCTCGTTGAGGATACGAGTACGAGCGGATCTCTTCTCTATTCAATATTGGACTACAATATACTATGTTTTCGACGCAACACAATCGCATGGCGGTGTATGTCGCGAAGTCAAAACGCCTAAATGCAGGCAAGCATCAAACTACTCGCCATGCCATAGCACCAGTCGGTGTTTGATAGACTGGCCATACAAAACGCTCTAAATGCGTCCTTAACCTGTAATTCGAACAAAGAATGAAATCGCTGGCGTACATTATGTGCATTGTCGAGGCATTCTAAAAAATATGTAAGACGGTTATAGGATACAGCAGCACGTATGCAAACACGAAACCAGTGAACCAACCTCCGAACAAGTTGTAATCTCTGCGCACCACTCCCCAGCACGCATGTTGGTATCGAATTAAGTCCCCTCTTTCCAAGGCGATCAAAGTGCATGAATGTGTCGTTCTCTCACCGAGCCTTTGTTGACGCGCAGGTGCAATTGTATGGAAGTTTGACCACATACTCGTCAGACCACTCTGACGAAACTCCTTCGCCAGGCATGGGCAACAGGTCAGAAACCGAGCACGATCTCAAGTCTTGATTCCCTTCATCAGAATAGGCCTCCGTCACATGCTCTGAAGGCTCGCGGGCCGAACAAATGCTCAACAGGGACAACCCAGCACCAATTGCAAATACTAGCCGCAGCAACATCGGTATCTGAAAGCAGAAGTGCAAATATATAGAAGAAGGACAGCGCTCAAGGTAACCAAGTCAACATACGTCACGGAGAAATATTTAACATGTGATCAAAGTCCGGCTGCTGTGATCTGCAACCATTACGTAGCTACTTCAGATATGTCAAGTAACGCAGTGAATACTTCGGGATGCTTGATGTTCAGATTATACAAATAGTTCGATTTTTCTACAGCATCAACTGGAACGCGCCCTGAGGGTCTTGAAAAAACTATAAGTAAGATACGTTGGCGGTAAGTTTTCTTCAGCTTTGCTGAGACGTATTTACCTCAGTTGCTCGCGTCAGCGATATCTGATGTTCACGCCACAGGACAAACCTGACTGATTGTGATTCCCGACCACGACTTTATCGGTGGTCGCCTCGGGCGTGCTTGCGCCGTGGCCTGGCTGCCGAATGGCCGGGTCCGCTGTGCTAGTTTTCACACAAGCATCTCAAGTACGTCAGCTGAGAAGTCAACCCGTTGAGCAATCCATACTGTATTTATCACAGACTCATGGACAAAACGTTTTGTTGGCGTCTTTGTTTGCCCCGCAAGGCCTAAGTTTGTCCCGTTTAACCCTCGTCCTAAGTAGACCAGATTTTAGGAATGTGATGAATCCTACAGCTGTTCGCCATGGGCTACATGTGCTGGCAACCGACATCTATGTTCGCCGGTGCTAGTAACAACAGTCTGTTTTCGATGCCATCACCAAGATCGAACCCCTCAGCCTTTCGCAGGACCGAAAAACGCCATAGTCTCTACGACGCCTGACAGCTCATGGCGGCAAAAGCGTTGTAAGCATGTGCTGGGGTGGCCAGTAACCTGCCCCACTTTGCTCGTGCGTTAAGGGTAGAGCGTTGCAGGGACGGCTGACGAATTTCTGATTCGTGCTCGACCGCGTTTGAAAGCACGAGTTGTCCGGGAAAATGTTGAAAGTTGTAGGCGAGACAATATTCGCCGAATAAACTTCGCAGGGCTCTAGAACTGCTGTCCACGCCGGGCGACAAGTCTCTCAGCGTATGGACGTTGAGATCCATTTACGTAAATATTGTGATGTGCCGTCGATAAGAACGAACTGAAACGAGTACACTTAGTATCCTATGGTAGATGCGAAAAAAAAATTTTGCGGCGCGACTTCAGTTTGTTTCTTCTTGCCGGCGCACTGTATTCAAGTTACTTCTATCATACTGATCTTGATGCATGATCAGGTAACGTTGCATGCAACGTTACATGTACGCTACAAAGAACGTTGATGGGACTTTGCTAGGAGCGGTTCAGGGAACCTGAACGGGCTGTTGTAGAATACACCTGCCCGTAGCATGGGAATTGTCTCGCGATCAGGTGATGGCATCGCCCAGCTCGATGACTCTACTGTTTGACTCTCTGCCTTTCTGTCTTCCTCCTCCTCTTGATATCTGAGATCAAGATTCCTTCCGAAATGGCGACATACGCGCCAATTTTCACTCATAATTACTATTCTTCTCACAAGTGATTTTTACAGACGCGCCGGCGCCACCCCCGACATCTTATTCCACAGAGACAGAGCCTCGACACATACACCATTATTTTAGGTCATAAGCCTCGTTCTTCCAGCTTATGAGCCTCGTTCCTTCAGGTCAGGAGCCCCGATCTTCCAGCTCAGAAGCTTCGCCCTTTCAGGTTATGAGCCTCGATAGAATGTCATCACAGGGGCTGGCACCACGAAACGACGTCTCCATCAGTTCGTCAAGCTCTACAGGAATTTCGAGGAAAATCCACCAGGTTTACAAGTGCGGAGAAAAAGGTTTTTTTCCTTAACAACCAAAGGACCAGCATCGACGCGACTACATCAACATCGAATTTCATCAAAATTGTTCTTGTTGTTCTATTGGGTTCCTACAAGGAGGACTGCTTTGACGATCCCATGCGCGAGGCAGGTAAGGGGACTGCTGTCGTGCATTCACGCGCGTAGGGCGTACGAGTAAAGAGTCCGGTTTCATGCTTTTACACGCGAAACTCGTACTCGTGTGTACTATATTGTTTACATGCTGTGAGCGCAAAATATATCACTCGGCCATATTTGTGCCATCACATGCAAAGTTTGTTTTCAATACTGGTTTGAATCTGTAAGCACGGAACACGTCGTGCAACTATTTCAACTCATCACACGTAAAGCTAGTTTCCATACTGCTTCCTCGCTGTGAAGTACGAGGATCTTTGCAAGACTGTTCCTACCCCATCAATAGCAAAGTTGGTGTGAAGCCAGTTTTCACCCCCTCGACTGCGAAGTGCATTTAAGCCACTCCTTCAAGTGCACTGTTCAAACCCTACACGTGCTATAATGCACGCAACCAGGTCTTTGGCGAATCGACTACTCAGAAAACTATCGGGATAACCACCTGCTGCCTTTACAAGGCTTTCACACCTATAGGCATCCATTTTCAGCAACCGCTTTCACGCTCCATGCGGGGGGCCCGAATCAAGACTGGAAAGTATTACTTGAACAACACCCCTGCGTAACGCGCTTTCCCTAGTAGCGAAAGGGTGTCTATGCATGTTTGTACGAGAAGCAGCAGTAGTGATCTGTTCACATTGAACAAAGCCGGGATATCAAGTGCAAAATTGCTCTGCACGCATGAACTTGAGTAATAAGTTGGTTTCCCTGCACACAAGCACTCCTTGTGTAACCTGCACCGGACGAATCCAAACGACAAACGTGCGTACATCGTTCAACAGCTGGGAAGCAAACATGGCATTGGCCACCACTTCTGCTACAGTCAACAAAACGGCCGATTCAACGTCACAGACTACACGTCATCCACAGTTATGGAGGTGCCCAGCCGAGCTGCATCTACTCCATTAGCTTTTTTTACTGCCGCTGTGACTACCCCGACTACTTCGCGATATAGGTCTACTACTCGTACGACCGTTACCGCTTCATCTCTACGGTCTCAAGGTGGCATGTTGGCGTCAGCCTTCAACATACTTCAAAGGGGACGCTTGAGGATTTGATTACGCCTTTCGTTGTAGTGCCCCACCGTACTTCCCCGCCCTGTCTACTCTACCGGGACGGCCTGATGCACTGTTTGCTGCTTCTGGTGCTCATGCGGCTGCCGCTACGTACAGTCGTTGCTGTGGTGTTCTGCTGCTTCTTTTCTTGAAGCGCTACCCTCATGGTGTAGGTCAGCATGCGATATGTGTCGTTGCTCAAGCTCAAGGTTCTGAGAAATATAAAAAAAAAAGTAAAAAAACTCAGCTGATTTCTGCCCCCAGAAGGAACTGAGATCCAGAGTATCGATATTTTCCTGTTCTGATTTTCGGTTTTCAGGGATGGCTGAAAAAGGCAAAAATACCGTCGCATAAAAAAATGACATCAAAGTTGATATTTAATACTGGTACGAGTTAGGCAGATACCAGCACTGGGAACTTGGCACTCTCGGCATTGCCACTTTTCTGCACATTTTGGCATTGACCCGATCCTGTTCGTGATAAAATTGAATGGTGTATTCAGATTCACTTGACTTTAAGTGATCACGAGTTGGCTCTAAATAGTATTTTCCCTATCCCAAACATGGTGGCCGGGAGGTGCCCATGCGGAGCCTTCGTAATTCTCGTATAGTTAGTCGCCAATACCTGAGCGTGTGAGAGTCGACAGAATATGTTTGGGGTACAGAAGACAATTAATCGAAAGTTGGTGTAATATATATAGCAGTTCACACGTGACAGGCACACCAAGAAACTGGAAATGTTCCATGTTGAGTAAATAATCCCTGTTAGGGTGGCAGCAGCTATTCACGTGCACGCACGTGTGTCTTCTTCTACTGTATCTACTATCTTACAGTTCTTGACCTCTATCGTTCTTTATATAGGAAACACACAGTAAGCACGCACCTGGAAAAATGCGGAGGGTGGCCCAGCAGCGAAGGAGGCGATCTTCGTTTTTTTTTTGCATACATTATCCACGAACAGCATGGAAAAACCCGCTCAATAACAAGCAAAACAGTGTGTCGATTTTGACGCGGTCAAATTTCTGTTGGCGGGCGAATACATCGGTTGAAAGAGGCTGCAGCTTGCTAGCACGGACGACGTGCCGGATTCATCTGCCTTTGGTTTTGCCCAATGAGCGTATCCGACCCACGGATCGAGAACCCAACCCACAAGGAAGTGTTGGTACGAGAATCATCCTTCGGTTTGTTGTGAAAGCGTCCAAGTTTTTACCGGGATCTTCATAGGTAGTCACGGTGCCGCGTGCAAGGCACGAAGAGGCTTATCGACCGAGGTCACAGCACCCCCTCCTCTCCATACTCTTCACAATCGTGTTTTTATCTGCTACAGCAGTTCCTCATCTTCTCGCACCCAGCGCGAGTATCAACCAAACCAACAATTGCATAAATACGTCCCCGGCTCGGTAAAAAAGCCCTGTACCAGGTACAAAGGACATTTTTCGAGAACAACATAACCAATTTGAACCACACCCGCTTCTCTGCCCCCCGGTAGAGTAATAGGGCCGAGTAGGATGAGATCGTGTCTAACATCATCGATAACTGTTGTGTTCTTCACGCTACACCCTACATGAATGCTCCAGACCCAGGTCGAAGCTGATGTACCCCATCTCACCGTAGTAGAAGTAATAATAATTCGTTCGAAGCCGGGTCGACGTCCCAAACAAAGGTTTCTTATATCACGTGTTGTTTGCGAAACTGTAACTTTTTGACAGCTGAGTCGTCCGAAGAATTGGTACCTGCAGGAGAATAACACGAGCTTGGTTCGGCGCTTCGTAAAAAACGTGTTTTCGAGTAGTGATAGTGTTCCTTTTCCCTGAATTGCAGGTACAGCTACTTCGCATGGCCTGGGAAAATGTGGATGGCTTGCGAATGGGAGGGCGGAGGGTGATACAACTCCGCGGTCCATGGTTTGTCTATGGTGCTTACCACCATGATTTGATACTAGGCTCAATATCCGGGTTGCGACGCTTTTTTTTCATGCATCCAACGATTTTGGATTGTTGACCGTTTACAGTTCGCGCTTCGCGCTCATGGCCTCCTACAGCTCCTCCGAAATTACATTTTGGCACCTTGTGGGTGGGAGGAGGGTGCCAAGTGTGATCGCATCCAGGTAGGATCAGGTTCGGATGGGATCAGGACAGTCAAGCAGGCGGGTCCCGTTTTGGTTTCCTGCTTCAATGTATACTATTTCGAGAAATGTATATAACAAGTGTAAGCGGCGGCTCATTTTGGGTCAGCGACTCAGTGGTCCGTTTCAACTTGTCCTTGCTCATTACGTGCTGGACGCCAGCTCGAAAGCCTAATCGTTGCACTCTCGGGGCCCAAGGGGGAGCCCAACTCAAGGTTCAACAGAAGTTGCTGTATCTGCGCTTGCTGTGCCTTCGAAGATATTATCAACTGTCTATTCAAACAAAACTCTATTCCTCGGTAGCAGGCTGGTTTGTCTTCCCCATGATGCGCCAGCCCCCGATAGCGCCTATTGTCGGCTGAAACGTTCATGGTATACCTCTCAAAGTAAGTGGCTACGTTTAAAGTTATATCTCTTGAGATGAACCTCAAAATGTCACAACTAAAAAAGTTGTTGCACTAGAGTGTTTGCGATAGAAGTTGAAAAAAAAAACTTTACTTCCGCTCAAGAAAGTGAATTTCCTCCCCTTTCTGATTTCCGCGTGTTTGCGAGTGAGGTAAATCAAATCCCGCAGGCGACACCCCCAAAAATAAGAAGGGAAGTGGGGAGGTTAGGCAACGCGGTACACAAAACAAGAACAAAAACAAAAACAGCGTGCGAGTAGCAACGGCAGCCCAGCAACGGTATCGGCGGCAGAGCTGACTGTGGTACCACCACTGCCATCCCCGACTGCAAGCAGCAGCACAACAAGCGGCAGCTAGGGACAGCATCAGTTTGAGGAACAAAGATAAACATCGTCAGCACCAGCAGCACCAACAAGCACCAGCGCCAAGCAGCTTCCATTTTTGGATTGCTGCTGCTGTGCTGCTGCTCTGTTGCTGCTGCTTGCTGCT
>JBBMHQ010084529.1:0-11272 GCA_037834295.1 Postelsia palmaeformis | reverse complement strand
ACAGACAGACAGACAGACAGACAGACAGACAGACAGACAGACAGACAGACAGACAGACAGACAGACGGGCAGACAGAATAGTGGCATTTGAATAACAATATGATAGATGCGGTGGAATTAGTCTGGGTCAGTTCCCACGTTTTAGTACGTGCGGTGGGACCTCAAATGACTGGTTTGATTTTACCTGACCTACTAAGTAGGTTGTTTTCGACACCAGCTTTTCGTGTACGGTCGTACGGTCATGCCGCATTTTTATCCGCGTGCTTGGGGACTTGACGCCTGAGAACGTTGTGACCGACTGACCGTGCACCAACCTTCAGTTAGTTCCCTTCTCTTCTGCTGGTTCTTCCCTTCCTCACCACCCTGCCCTGTTAAAAAATGCCGATATCCCTTCACTGGCCTTGAGTGTCATTCTTGTCTATAGTCATATAATTTCGAAAGCCAAAGCTTGGTCCATAAGCAGTCGAGTTTTGACACTGTCTGGGTGCAAATGCTTGCTTGTGCTGCGGGCCTGATTTAGTTCAGGGGAGGCGCATACACACGCTGCGGGGGTTCCGCCGAAAGATCCTGATCCTTCGATTTACGTAGTAAGCACTACTGAGCCGCGAGCCATCAGCATCATCGGAGAACGACAACGACTGAGGCCAGATCACTGTGAGCTCGTCCTCCACACAGCTGCTACGGACATCACAACCTCGAGCTACTGTATGGAGAACGACCACGTACAACTAGAAACACATCTACAGAGCTGCCACGATCACTGCTATCGGGAGCTGTTTGCTGATACCAAGGACTGCACACAGTACCACGACCATCCTCATTTGAAGCTACTACTGCTACGAACTATAAGTATTATACTGCTGCTGCGCACTTGGGAAGGTGAACCCTGGATGTCATCTTGGATTGCTGCAAAAACAAATATCAAGGGTTGAAACATTGAAACGCTGGTTTCAGTACGTGGCGCGGGACGATCAGCGTTTTTATTGATAGTATACTTCGGTACTTTCTGTAGAACAGGTCCCCGCTGCGATACATCAGAATCGATTGCCTTCGTGTGTGGGTGACGGACTGGCTCGATGCTACTATTGGTACTGCTGCTGCACTGCTGCTGTTGGTAGCGTGAGACCGACTGTGGGTGAGCGAAACGACGGGGGCCTTTCCAATCGAGTGTGGATACTTCGCTGCTGCTGCTATACGTACGAGTGAAATGATAACTCTACTGTAATCACTGGCGATTTCAAAACGAAACTCAGCCTTTCAATCGCATTGAGTGGTGTGCAACCACTCAGTGACACGAACCCCGACCAGTTTGATGACTGGCACAAAGAGACCTGCTTCACACTGAGCATCATCCATCTATTAATAGATGTTTTTCACGTGCAGGAGGAGAAAGCCAGGCCCAGCATCGCCACGTGGGGGGCGACACCTTCCCCTGAAGCGTCTCTCAAGCAACGCCAAGCCCCGAATGGTAGAGCCGACCAGGAATGTTTTTACGGTCCTTTTGTTGACCTCCGTGAAGTCGGTGGTGCTGCTGATGATGAAGCACGTTGAGGGCGCACGGAGAACTCGCGGTAGCGGCTTAGAATCTGTCAAGGAGCGGAAGCCGAAATACTTAAAGATCCCGGGCGAGACGATATGCGCCACGCAGATTCTGAAGAAGGCAATCGCGACTACAAGCTGGACGCCGAGACAATATCCCGACAGCTACACCCACGAGTTCACGCGACTACGCCACCTACTGCACAGTAAGGAGGACTCTATCACGCATAGGCACTTCATAGATATCGTTGCCCAAGGTCTGACGGAGGTGTACCATACTACAAGCTGATGAGCTGGACGGACCCAAACTTCAATCGCCCGAAGATGCAGCGTGTACTACTGTTGTGCGTCTCTTTGACCTGGACGGGCTGTCGAACAATACGGGGAGGGTTGTTTGAGGTGAGATGGCGATGACAGCGGTATCAGCATCTCTTGATCCTAGCCCCAATGTCTGCCACAACTGCAGCAAGGCAGGGCGTTTCAGGAGTGGCTGTGCCGTGCTTGCCAAGGCCCACGGGAAAGCAACAAGCGAGCCGGGGCGAAAAAAGAAAACTGCAAAATAAGGGAGCAGTGCTGGGCAGACATGGTCCTCTGTGCGTAAGACAACCGCGCACAACGACGCCTGTAAATAGTGCTGCGGGCAAGGGGCTCCACGTTCACAGTCGAGTAGTACTTAACGGCTGCTGTAGTGGGAGCCCAAACACGCCATGATGACACCGATGTTGCGAGTTAGGGGATCCCCTTAGTGCGGGGATCCCTTTTGCCTTAGGGGGTCCCCTTGTACCTTAGGGGATCCCGAATAGGCTTAGGAGATCCTCGCTCAACTTAGGGGATTCCGACTTATGTTAGGGGACCCCCAACAGGCTTAGGGAATCCTTGACAGGCTTGGGAGATCCTCACTTATATCAGGGGATCCCCAACCGGCTTAGGGGATCCCCAATAGGCTTGGGGAATCCCCAACCGGTTTAAGGGACCCTCACTATGTGTGTATTGTATGTGCATCCAACATGTACGAATCGTACGTGATATAGTGTCTATATTCAGTTTGTTCTTCGGAAATTATCATGATCACTAAGGAATCCCCGATCACGAATGAGTGATATTCCACTATCACATAATGATATTCCAATACCTAATAATGGTGCTAGAGAATCACCTAAAGTTGATGCTCGAAAACCATGTAGTTGAGTAGGCGAGAGGGGATATCACCTAAGCCTGTTGGGGATCCCGCAAGCCGACAGGAGCCCCTCATAATATCAAGGACTTTGGCCCAGTTTTACGCCGAACACCATTTTGCTATTACGGGGGATATTCTAAGGTAAAAGGGGACCCCCCAAGGCAAAAGGGACCCCCGCACTAAGGGGGATTCTCTAACACCATTTGGATGACATTCCAATACCACATAATGCTAGTCGAAAATGACCCACTTTGATCCAACTTCACGTTGAATACCATGTATTAGTAGTCATTATGGGGGTTACCCTAAGGTGGGAGGGGATCTCCTAGGGCAAAAGAGATCCCCTAACGAGGGGGGTCCCGTAACATCTTTTGGGCGATATTTCAATATCACAAAATGATGCTGGAAAATCTCCTAAATGTAATGTTGGAAAAACATGTTGTTGAACCATGCAGTTGAGTAGGCGAGGGGGATGTCCCCCAAGCCTGTTGGGGATACGGCAAGCCATTATAATCCCCTCATAATATCAAGGACTTGGAGCCACTTTCACGCTGAACACCATGTCGTTATTATGGAGGAAACCCTGAGGTAAGAGGGGAATAGAAACGGAGAGCGTTTAGACATAGGCAGTCTCTAGGAGTCGGGAGAGGGCGGGGAATTCCAACCTAGATATTACGCTGGGTTCTCACTGCAGCAATCCGCGAATTGTTCATTGTTCAGAAAGGGGAGCGGGTGGGTTGGTGGTTCCTGTGGTCGGGGAGACGCGGAAAGGGGCAATGAGTGGCAGGGGTACTGTACAAGGACAGCTCGTTGGGGGACCTCCTCCCGCCTTGACATGGGTCCCCCAACTCGCGACCAGGTAAATTACATACCATCAATATGGTATTCAGCATGAAACTAGGGTCCATGTCCTTACTATAGTGAGGGGACCATTTCTGCTGTGCGGGATGCCCAACAGGATTGGGGGACCCTCTGCTGCGAGTTAGGAGATCCTTTAGGTAGGGGATGCCTTTTTTCTTACGGGATTCCCTGTTGCGAGTCAGGGCATCCTCTAGTGAGGGTATCCATTTTGCTTTGGGGGGTCCCCTCTTACGTTAGAGTATCCCCCATAATAACTGGTACCTGGTGCATGGATTTCAGCGTGAAATTTGGTCAAAATCCTTGACATTACAGTATGAGGGGATCCTATTGGTTCGCGGGATACCCAACAGGCTTAGGGGATAGCCCCTCTCGCCTGCTTAACTACATTTTTTAACAACATGGTTTTCCAACATGTACATTTAGGATTATGATATTGGAATATCACCCAAATCGTATCAGGGGATCCCTTAATGACCACGATGATTATCAAAGAACAAACTGAATACAGACACTATATATCACATACGATTCGTACATGTTGGGTGCACATACAATACACGGTGAGGGTCCCTTAAGCCTATTGGGATCTTCTAAGCCGGTTAGGGATCCCCCAAGTCGATTGGAGATCCTCTAACATAGGTGGGGATTCCCTCAGCCTGTTGGGGGCCTATTAACATAAGTGGAGATCCCCTAAGTTGAGTGGGGATCCCCTAAGTTGGGTGGGGATTCCTCAAGTTGAGTGAGGATCCCTTAGCCTGTTGGAGATCCCCTGAGGTAAGAGGGGACCCCCTAAGGCAAAAGGGGTCCCCTAACTAGGGGCATCCCCTAACTCGCAACAGTAGTATCATACACGACCGCCTGGCCATGTACTACCTATCATCATGCGGGACTCGGCTCTCAGTAACAGCGTCGATGTCGTTCATGCTATCATAGGACAGCCGAATTACGATGACCACAAGCCAGGCGATTTTCGCGATTGGCATAAGAGACCGGCCGTAGTGCTAGGCGCCGCGTACCGAGACATTGTAAGCCTGCTGAAAGGGAAGCCACGGCCAACGAGGGCAACGACCGGCACGGGAGATTAAACTTCTCTCGACAAGGCGATTTCTGACTATGACAGAGCGAACAAAGATATCTACGCAATTGCCTATCTTCTCCCAGCGAAGCCAGCATCTCTACTCGTAGTCAAGCACGAAGACTCGGCTGGTAGCATCTCTACTCGTAGTCGAGCACCAAGACTCGGTCGGTACGAGCGGGGATGGTCAGCAGGCTCTTCACGAACTGGTCAACAAATGCAACAAAGAAAGCAACAACCTCAATCAATTGGAGCCCACGACAGTCAGAAGAACAAGGAGTCCTCCAAGATCAAGGCAGGATGCAACGATAAAACTGAGCAGAAGTGGTGTGCTGTACCCACGACTACCTCTCAAACGACGACTCGTAATGTTACCCGTTGTATATCCGTTGCAGAACAGCAGCGCTCACATCGCCTCTGCTGTACTGATGGAAAGATCACCTCCGGCTGACAATGACGAAAAGCCGGTCGCTTTCGACCACAAAACAGGAGCGTCACCGACGGGAGCTGGAGTATCCTCACTAAGGGCCGGAACACCATGACCAAGGCCTGAAGATTCCTCATCAGGGACTGGAACGCCACGATTAAAGACTGGAACACTACTGCAAGAAGCTGGAGAGTCATCATCATCATCAGAAGCTACATCTTGTATTTCACCCGGGGACGCCCTTGTTGCTTCGCCTGGGGTCGAATCCCATACTTTGGCTGGAGTAACACGGCATGTACCGCATCACAAGACCGCCAGTACGACACCCAAGCCAAGCGTCGAGAAAAACTTCAGCAGCACGCACGCCAAGAAGGCATCGGGGGCAGACCCCTTAGCCAAGTGTGTGGATGTTGCCTACCCTGATAGAGGCCCATATCGAGTCTCGGAGGAGAAAGACTGGGTGATCAAAACCCCGGCGAAGTATTCAGATGCCATCCACTCCCGGAGCAGCATCACTTGGGATCGTCGGATCACCAACATCTGGGGTCATCCGAGCATCAGCATCTCGGATATTCGGAGCATCGGCATCTGGAATCATCGAAGCATCAACGTCTGGGATCACTTGGTCCACATATTCTGGGATCACCGGATCATCAACTGGATCGTCATCATCTGGCATCACCGAATTATCAGCTGAGACATCATCGCCTGCTTACAGGAGTCGTGTCAGCTTCTCAAGAGCTATGTCTGACTCGCGCGTCCACATGGACGGAGCTCAAGACAGAGAATACAAAGACCAACCGTCAGCTGAAGGAGGTCCACATGCTTGCGGAAGCGGAATCACAGCTGTGGGGAAACCCCGGGACAGGATCTACGGAATCGGACAGGATCTACGGAATCAACACAAGACGTTCAAGAGCCAATGGCGACTCGTCCTTCGTGGACACCCGAACGCCAGCGTCAGGCTTCCTCTTCTTGCTGGACGGAGAGCCTATCGATAACGGGACCAGAGAGCACACAAAGCCTGCTTGATTAACAGTGGAAGCGGAGCTGAGACGACAATCAGTCTCGAGGGAAAGAAAGCTGCCTACCTCTCCAACGTCAACACAAGTTGAGCCAGAAGCCCTAAGCAAAGGAAAACCAACCAAGCATATCGGACGACCACCGGCGTCTGCACCAACAAGACCAAGCCACCGGAAGCATGAGCTGCATTGTCTACCTTACCGAAGCTGTGGCGTGTCGCGTGTTCCCTTTGTACGGGGCGGACCAAGACTGAATTATTCGGTCAACGAAATGATCACTGGAGTTTTGTTTTCATTTATTTATTATATACAGACAGCGTGATGCCCAATTCATAACATCATTACAGTATTGCTTCTAGTGCCAACTTGTTTCCAAAAAATAGTCCAAAATCAACTTTTTTAAGCTCCCCGTTCAAGTGCTGGAACAGAATCTCCTCGGCAAGCCCCGAACTTAAACGATGATACAAGCAGGTGCGCTGACAAAACGAAGGCGTCTAGTGTAGTATTCACCACAGAAGGGGTAGCATTCGGTTCCTGCTGACGACTGTTACTTTTTATTTCGTGCAATATGCTCACGTTTCCGCCAAAAACAGCGCGTTGTTGGTGGACATCGTATTAAACCTTAGTTCTGCCGCCACGGGCAGACTGCACGCGAGCAGTGGCTGGCGACGCGGAAGGCTAAACACGTTGCGATGTTGGTGTCGTCCCTGTGCTGCCAGTTCTTGTCGGCCAAGATGTGCAACTTCCCGCCGACTTCTGCTGTAGAACGAGAAAAAGGAACGTACTCGTTACGACGTCTGATTTCCTCCTGCTCGTTCCCGAGCCGAGACCTTCGCGAAGATTATGGAGAGCCGCGGCATGCCGGACTGGGGGTGGAGGTGGGTGGCATTGGGCCAGTGAGGACGACCGGGAGCAGCAGCTCTCCTGTGCGTCAGGATGATAGCTTTTGGCTCGCTGGGACGCTCACTGGAGTTAGAATTCGTGGGCTATCCCGAGCGACCATTGAACACTCGTACGTACTCTATACAAAATCACAAATAAATGGCCACGGACCGTTTAGTTGAAAGACGGGAGGAAGGCCTACTATGAAAATGTGATCCCGGAGTTGAGTTACGACTACTATATGTGATCAGGCTCACGTCAGCGCGTTCGAGAGTGCTTCCGTTGAGTAAGGCATTATACAGTATTTGCGGCGACCGGGTCTACCGTACTTGTGGGGGAAATGCTTGTGCCTTACTAGCCCCGGGGCAACTGCCTAACAAGTCTGCGATGAATATCAACGACGTCCACTGCGCGGCTGGACACTCCCACGAGGTACTACTCCGCAAGACCGCGGAGCAGAAAGAGGTTCTCCTCAACGGAGAGTTGTTGGAGTGTAGAGGGTGCTCCATGGCGAAGGTGTTGATATTGGGCTTGTTCGATAGTGTGGGTCGCAGTCGCTGATTCATAGATCGGAGTGATGCCCTCCTCTGGTCTGTGGTTCCCATTCATGACGCTGACCAGGTGAGTTGATGCTCAAGATGAGGCAGGTCTCCTTCCGGCAGTGCTTGAAGTCTGCCGGAGTTTGACCGCTGGACTTGAGTTTGAGGCCCTTCGTTATATGGGGGAGGTTTCCCCCGCCGTTGTTGTAGTCCTCCATGGTAGGTTCTCGGGCGTCGAGCCAATTCCAAGACCTACAGCGTTAGGTATGCAGTCGGTCGGCTGCCTGTCTTCTTTTTCGCTGCTTGAGCAATGCCAAGGCTCACAGCAGTGGGTCAAGACTACCCTTGGCATTATCGTTGCTTGGTAAATATCAAGACTTACGGCGGTAGGTAAGCAGTCTGTCGACTATGTGTCTTATTTGTCGTTGCTCGAGCAATGCCAAGGCTCACAGCAGTAGGTTAAGGCAATCTTTGGTGTTATCGCTGCTTGCTGAACATCGAGACTTATGGCGATAGGTAAGCAGTAGGTCGGCTACATTGTCCCTTGTGTCGTAGCTTGGGTGATACCAAGGCTTACAGCAATACGTTAGACTACCTTGTCTCTTTTTCTGTCGTTGTTCGGGCTAAGCCAAGGCATACAGCAGGGGGTTAGACTACCTGTCTCTTTCGTCGTTGCTCGGGCAGGCTTACAGCGGTAGGTTAGACTGCCTCATCTCTTTTGTCGTTGCTCGGGTAATATCATGGCTTACAGCAATAGGCTAAGCTGCCTTGTCTCTTTTGTCGTTGCTCGGGCAATGCCAAGGCTTGCAGCAGTAGGTTAGACTACCTGTCTCTTTTGTCGTTGCTCAGGCAGGCTTACAGCAGTAGGTTAGACTACCGGTGTCCGCCGTGACTTCGCCGTTTAATCACGACACCCAGCGGCAGGCAGTCTGATCCGTCGGCTACCGCTCTTATAACAGTCCTGAAAAATCTCGACACAGCAGGGTGGCGGTCGCTATAAGGGCGATCGCGTTGCCTATTTATACAAGATTCCTAGACGTCGTAAAAGCTCGTACTCGTTCATTCACGCTTTTGTAGCGGTGGCTCCGTCGTGGGTGAACAACGACCAGCAGTCTTGATCCTAGAGCTTGTACTCGTGCATATCATGTTGTCACATAATGTATTGTAGTATGCTTCCGTCAAACTTGAACGACGAATAACGCTGGAAGTCTGGATCTCAGTTTTGCCCCGGCGTAGTCTCGTACTCGATCACTAACGTTCTTGTTGCTCGCTCTGTCGAGGGCGAACAGCGTACAGTGATCTTGATCCTGGGAGCCGTACTCGTTCAATCACGTTACTTTCGTTGGACTTGAACGGCGGACGGCAGTCTCAGTGACCGTAGCTCGGAAAGACGTGCATCTTGACTCGTCGTAATGCCCGAAGCTGTCGAGTGGTACTTGTGGACGTATCGAGGCTCATAACCTGTTGATATGGGTTGGCTTGTGGCTGGTGTATGATACTAGAGAGAGGTCAGGTGCCTGAACCGCGGATAGGCTGGTTCGGTGATACGATGTGGGCCTAGCTCTGGAGAAAATATTATGATGGGGACCCAAACCGGTGGGGATATTTATCAGCGGTGGTGCTCGTGAAGGTGGGCAGGGAAAGAGAGCGACCACAGGCGGCATGGTGATGCCTAATTGATGCACCTCGTCGAACTACAAAGGACGACCCCAAAATATATCACAACAGCAAACTTTGTGGGGTCGTGGGACCCTGGAGTCGGTGAGACTTTCCCGAGATGTAACCGTCATTTCCCTATAATGAAACTGCTGTCACGTTTGACAGACCGACATTATGCTCGTACGACAAACAGCCACAATTTGCTCGTACGTACACCTACTATTGCAGGGACTTATATACTGCTACTCGTACTACGGAACTTTCGATGTCGTCACAGCTGGCTATAGACATACACGACGGCACGTAGTAGCAACAAAATTGAACAGTTTCCTCTGGTACTACTTCACTCTTGTACGGAATAAACCGCGCTGTGCCACCGCTACCTCTCTCTGTACTCACAACTATGTTACCAGCGACCTATTGTAGTGCTTTTACTGCTGTTGTAACTGAATGGTCTTCGCAAAGGTGTCAAGCAGTCCACACACACGAACAGATAAGAAGCTTGAGAGGGTTTGTGGATTCAAGTGGGCCAAATAATGTGGTAGAGTCTCTCGGGAGGAAGCGGTATACTCTCATCGTGCGCGAGAATTTTCCACGGTATACGGGGCTGTACTTCATGCGCCACAAGTCGGACGCGGCGGAATTGTTCGAGCAGTTCCTCGCGGATTCATATACAGGCGGTGGCCCTTCTGCGGTGGCAATCGTCCGACCTGATGAGGGTGGTCAGTTCCGCGGGGGCAAGCTTGGAGACATGTGTATGTTTCGAGGGATTAAGCAGGAACTGACGATGGCCGTCAGTCCCCAATTCAATGGAGTGGCAGAGCACGCGATGGGTTTGATTGAGACGGCCGTAATGGCGGAACAAATTCAGTTTCAAGAACTTTCCACCAGCTCGCAATTCCCGGTCACCGCGCCGTTGTAGGCGGAAGCGTCTCACTGAGCATGTGATGTCTTGAACCGCACAGCAGCGACAGCTAACCCAGAGAGCAAGTCGCCGCATGAGATGTGGCGGGGTAGCTTCTCCCCGACAGTACTACTCACTACCTTTCCTCGAGTCTGGTTACTGCAAGGTGAAGAGGTGAAACAAGTCACAGCACAAGACTGTTTTCACCTTGACCCTGCGTCCAGCTACTCCCGAGACTCAAAAAAAAATGTTGACGAGGCAACGCACTGTGCTAATCCCGCCAGATATCATCTGGCAACGCGTGTTGCCTGCACCACTTGTACCTGCCCAGGCGAATGACTCGCCGTCTGCGGACAAGGGGGGGGTCCAAGGCAGACGACATGAGCACGTTGGATCGAGGTGGTGGGGGGTGATGAATGAGCTGGACGACGGTCTGGCTCACTTGAACGACCTCGACGTGACGTGGGGTTTCGACCTGAACGCGTTTCTGCAGCAGCACGCACAGCAGGCACCTGCCGCCGGCGAGGCTGGCGATGAAACACCCGGGCCGATGGGCTCGTCTTGAGGGGGCGCCGTGGACACCTCCTCGACCCCGAAGGCGAGAGCCGAAACAGTTGATACGATGAGCTTGTCTAAAGGAGACGCCGTGGACGCCTCCTCGGTCCCGGCAGCATCAGTTCCCGACACCAGCGAAGGAAATGGTAAGGACTCCCCCCCCGGTTTCGTCGGGGAGGCCAACATACGAGTTCAGCAGCTGGAGATGGCTCCCCCAACAGTACGGGGCCGGAAACCAGGGTCAGAGCCAACACCTGGGGGGTGAACCTGCTGTACCACTTCAATATGGGCAATGAAGTCGCAGGCGTGCTGCTTGCAGCAGTATACGACCGGCGGACGAAGCCTGGAAGTATCCTGAATCGTACATCCTGGACGACGGAGGATGCAGTGGTCTTGATGGCCGGATGACCTGCTGTGGGGAAAAAAGGAAAGTTGAGCGTGTGCATGTCGACTGGTATCCCAGAAGACGTAGAACCACCCCCGCAGTCCATGACAAATATAGAACGTTCTCAGCCCAAAGTAGCGTGGCACGAGGCCATGAAAAATGAGTTGGGCGTCAAAAAGCGACCGGTACGTACGAAGCCACGACACCACCACAAGAGCGGAAACCTGTAAGTGTGACGTGGGTGTCT
>JBBMHQ010084528.1:14228-24325 GCA_037834295.1 Postelsia palmaeformis | reverse complement strand
AACAACAAGGCCCCCGAAGATCTCCACCTAGTAATTTCATGTCATCCCTCGATTTCACCGCCCGTACTGCCACCGTCGAGGTCGTCGCCACCGCTGCTGCTGCTGTTGCCCACCAGAAACAGCCACCGTCTCCACCAACAAATACCCCCGAGCCTCGAGCCTTGACGTCGACCAATCTCCCTTTGGAGGGTGACGCCATCATCATCGTCATCTCACCTTGAGCTCCTCGTCAAGCCTTGTCCGGCGCCAGCGGTTACGAAGAGCAATGGCCACCGCTCTCTTCGCGTCGGACTGGCAAAAAAAAAAACATGACCACGAAAACAAGAAAGAAAAACAAATTACCATTACGGCGGGGTCTATGGAATAGGGCCTACGGTACAGACGAAAAACTATATCCCGTTATTTTTACAACAACATTTGCTCCTTTTCACTGTGGTTCCCCGTAATATGTTTTCGCTGCACGGCTAACAGCTTCTTGTACTTTCCTATCAACAGTGCAAAATAACAATATACCTGGTATACGCACCAGAAGCGATAAAAGTAGGTAGGTATGACTGGTAATTCACTCCTTTTTTTTTTCCACTACGCTGCCCATTGGTATACAGCAGAAAGTACGCGGGGAAGGTGAGGGGGTTTCAATTGCGACGGTTGGTGGGATACCTTCGCAGCTGTTGTCATTGGACGTTTTTCTTTCGAAAAAACGTCGTCGAAGTGAATAAAAACCAATCTGCGCGCGTTCTGTAACAGTATTATATCTTTTCAAGTTTCCCTTTTTCTTCCAGCTCAACCGTATACTCAACGACCTTACGGACGAGCCTATTAATAACTATCAACAGACCAACAAAGAGAAGGTTCTCGCAGATCTATCGAGTGCAATTACCTGGCCGACGATGTGCTCCTCAAGCAGGTCCACCATCTGCTGCGGCTTCATCGCCGTTCCCATATCCTTCGGTGGTAGATCAAAATTGACAAAAGCGATCTGCACACACAACGTGAGAGAGATAGACACAACATGTATATGGAGAGGGAGAGATAGGCAGCGTGAGAAGAGACAAGAGATAGAGGAGGGAGATAGGGAGAGAAGAAAAAGAGGTGAACGTCGATGTAGTGGTAGCGATTGAAAAAAAGACGATACACAAGGAAGAGAAGCCGACAGACGGACAGGAATGCAGACAGACAGACATACAGACATAGAAAACAGAGAGAAGGCAGCCAAGATTCTGTTGGGATGATCCACCCTGAGGTGAGTTGACTCCTCACAACTTATTTTAGCGCAACACATCTATATACACTATTAATATATCCCAGCACTACTTGGGCGCTGACGGTGCGCTTTGTTTAATGAAGAAGCCATCTAGGTGCTGAACTCCTTTTTGGCGGCGACACGATAAAGCTTCCACAAGGGACTTATAGAAACAAAACAAAACTCACGGTCAAGTCGTTACAAGCAACGGCGAGCGAGCGCGTTCAGGCCGGAGGTTGCATTAAAAGAAACCAAAGAGATTTTTTACAACAAGCGAGGGCGGGCGAGCCTGAGAGGCGGAGGGCAGCTAGGGTAGAGTAGGGGGCACAACCGGGATAGGGTCCGCGGGGCATACTGAAACCGGCAACATTTTGAAGATCCTATGCGACGTCACGACTACTATTAATACTACTACTACTTCTACTTCTACTACGACAGAACCGAGCAGCATTAGTTGGCTTTTTGGGAGAGAAAAACGGACGATAGAAATTGACGACTACAGCAACGGCCACGTCGTGATTGGTGTTCGAGCTACAATGGTTGATGTTCGAGCTACGATGGTTGATACTTGGAGTCCTGCGGCACGGCCGCAACACGAATCCTACCCTTACTTCTGGGCGCTCAGGCTGCTCGCAGACGGTTGATAACACCCAAAGCGTCTTTGGTTCGGTCGCTATCTTGAACACCTGAAGGGGAGAATAAGGATACGAATAGAGTATAGACTTATCCCTTTCTTGTCGCCCGTTTTTGTGCTCCGTGTGTGTGATCGAAGGGAAGCCGCGTCTCCATCAGACCCATACGCTATTTGCATCGAAGAGGAGACAGTAGTACCGGCTTCCATCATTCCTAGTAACACGTGGACAGCAGCAGTTCTACCAGGTACCTCGCAATTATCAATAGTGCGGGAAATCGTGTCTGGAATAAAAATACCAGTGCTAGAACGCTCTTGGTTCGGAAGTACAACAGTATCAGCAGTACCAACTGCAACTCTATGATGAACGCCTCGTCAGTTTCTCTCAAGTTCTCGACCCATTTAACCAGGTACGAAACTTGGCGGCACGAAAAAAGTACCCACGGAACTACTGCTGTCGTCTGTGTGCTGCTTGCTGCCGTGTGCTCCTCAAATGCTCTGGAAAAGTCAAAGCTGTAGGGTTTCCATTGGAGATAGAAACACACTACTTTGGGGAGGCGAACGTTACCCCGCTCGTTCGAGTTACCTATCCGCCGAGGCAAGTAACGGTAAATACCGGTACCAGGTTACCGGTAACGGGTGACGGGCATCTTTGATATTTACAGCGGCAGGGCTCGCTCTGCCCTCCGGGAGACATGTGCTCGGCGACGACAGGGGGTCGCCCCGGGAATGTATTGTACTTCGAAGTACACGTGTATATTACTGTACTGTAGTTGTACAAATAACAAGTATCACTAGGAGGGAGGCAAGCCGTGTGGAACACGTGATAAGTAACCAACACAACCAGAGCAGCCGTAGCCTTCGTACATATTTTATTAATAGCAGCCTAGGAGCAGCATCAGCAGTTAGGTTGCGAATCTGAAGAAAAAAAACATTGGAGTATTGTGTGGCGGGGGTACCCGTGTTTCGACGTGCCCCTGTTACAACTGCTGCAGAGAGCGGTAACAGCGACTTCCAGTTGCCAATTTTCAACAAGGTTGGGGTTCAAGCGCGGAAATTCAAGCGCATACTCTCTATGCTTCTGCGTAGTAAAGGTCGCATAGCTGAACCAGCGGGAGGTGCACGAGAGAAGTGGCGGCGCAAGTGGCAGCATTCCATTTCACCAAGGGCACACGCTGCCAGACGCTGCCAGACGCTGCCAGCATTACGGTATATTCACATCACGAAACTCAAACACTGACCCAGGTGGGTCACCAACGACCTCTCTTGGCGACCACCGCACTAAACAAAATGTGATGAATTCAATTGCTATTGCTGCTGCTTTTACTGCTGATACGTACCAATACTGCATTACAGATGTGCTGGCAGCAACCCGTTGGATCGCCTACAGCCTACAGCAGTAGTTGAAGGCACATACACAGCAGTCAGTGAGCAGGTGCAACCAAACGACAGACCATCATCCCATTGTACCTACCTCGGTGTCATCCTTGTCCGCTGGCTGAGTGGCAGCCCCACCGCTGGACAAAGCGCTTGCGCCGCGAGGCCACACCGGTCCCATTGGTGTACTGCCCCCTCCTCGCCATACTCCAATCGCCGCAATGGTTCTCGGGGTCTGGCTCTGAGCGCAGGACCTGGCCCCTGCTGCTGCAGCGGAGGGGAGGCCTCTGAGCAGTGCTCTAGAGGAAGGCGTCATTTTTAGTCGAATACGGAGAAGCCAAAGTGCTCGTGCACTTCTATAGGTTGGAAGGCGGCCCGTGTTCCCGTTCACTAGTCGCTAGCTCAACGGAGAGGGTCAGCGCAGAAGGAGGGAGATAACGACTGTGAGATGATAGTGGTGTATTTTTCCTGGCTATTGCCTCTGCGCTGGAGGTTGCCTGTACTGCTGTCTTCGCGAGAGGATTCATCCCGGTCAGTAAAAAAGGGACTTCGCTCATCCCTTGAAGCGTGTCTGAACGGGGGATCAAATTCAAACATCCCCTTTATACTAGCGCCGACCAAGCTGCATCGCGAGCTATTAATAGCTCCCTAACCCGGTGTCACCCAAGTCGCTGCGTTTACTCTCAGCGCCTACTTTACCCAGCCTGGGTGTAGGCCGTGAACCCCGGCTCACTTGCGAAGCAAAAGGCAGAGCAGCCCCAGCACCAGCCCTAATAGTGTTTGGCGTTCCATTCTGAATTCGGACTATCGAAAGTTGCATGCCGCTCGCAGCCCCGGATGGGCACCAACACCAGCACCAGACGGCAGCAGTGCCGCCACCAACAACAGCAGCAGCGGCGGCAGCAGCAGCAGCAGCAACAGCTGCCGCGGCGACGACGAATACATCGATCGCGAAGGCAGGAAACGATGAGTCCAATTCTCCTCCACCGCGACCACCGCAGCCGCAGCGCTCCGTCACGTCGAGCGAGGCCCTCCGTCACAGCTTTAACGTCGGCCTGTCAGGCGGAGGAGCGACGGTCTTCAGCGTTGCGACCATGATGTGGCTCCACACCATCATCACGTACCAGCAACGCCATGGCACCAAGTTTGCCGACACGTGCAAGACGCTCTGGCGAGCCGGCGGCCCGCGACGCTTCTACCGAGGCCTAATACCGTCCCTGATGGCGGCCCCCCTCTGCCGCTTCGGAGACACCCTGAGCAACGAGCTGGCCATGGTGTGGTTCAACGGACAGCGTACTGGATCCTCGGATCCGAGCGGCAACTGCCGCCAGCCTGTGCCCGTGTGGGTGGCGACATTCCTCGGCTCGATGGGAGCAGCGGCGTTCCACGCGGTTGTCGTGCCGCTGGACACCTACAAGGTACGGGAGGAACGGGGAACGGGGTAAGGTGTTGTGTAGGTGACTGCCTCGAAACGTGATAAGGCTTTTCCATGTAATAACGGCGCTTCTGCTGTGACAGGAGTGATGCTGCGACTTTTGTGCGGCCGATTACAAACTCATCGTATCACACGACCAGGTACGAACCTGGCTTCACTCCACAGGTACCGTATATCTGAACGAATGATAATTGAAACTCACGTGCGTGAGTCGTGATGCAACACGCAGCACACGGACGTTGTTACACAGTAGTAGTGTCCTGGAAAACAGCAGAGCTGGTACCTACACCGCGGCTTGGAATAAAGGTCGCCGTCCATTCACTTTTATACTATATTAATATATCCGAAGGACGAATAAAAGAGTACCTGGTACCTGGTACCATCGAAGGAGCGTCTGGTTAGGTCTGGTCGAACCTCAGCTACTGCTCGAGTACGTACCTGGTATGTGTTCATCATGAAATCGTTCTTTCTACTCGCCGACATCCAGCACACCCAGTGTCCGTGCCGATTCTTCAATCCTACCCTAGAGAGATACCGGTACAAGCTATTATGTGCTCACCAAACTACGACACAGAGTTAGCTACCTGTACATCGTTATGCAGTATGCAGAGTACGTGGGCAATGCAATGCCATGTCATAGTACTGGATAAGACAGGCACGACATACGCGTCCTATTAATAGCATGCGTTGAATTAGAGAAAAATCGAAAAAACATACAGAAAAACGGATCGAGGAGCTGACCCACAGCAGCTGTGGTGACTTATAGTGACTAGGCTGTGAGAATTTGGTGGCGCGTGCCCCCCTCGAGTATTTAATAGTATCTCTCGCTTCGTAGGTACCAGGCACAAGGTATCACACGAAAGGCATAAGCCGCAACGAACAGCGTGGTTTTCGTTCTCTCATCCATCATCCATCATGCGCCGTACGTCATTAATCAAAACGCGGTCCCACTCGGGCGCAGCCAGCATATTACGAAACGACGGGGCGCGGCCAGCATATTACGAAACGACGGGGCGCGGCAGGGCAGGATCAGGGTATCAAGGCGGGTAGTGGCGTGCCGGGCAGCGTTAAAAACGAAAAGGAGAAACGATTTGTCGCCTCCTACCCACCGTATGTACGACAGAATATCTGGTAACATCCGACCTTTTTAGGACCGCCGTCCCGTTTTGGGGACAAACTACTTGGGATTTGAATGAATTGTCCCCAAAACGGAACTGCGGTTCCAAAAGGGCTACCACGCAAGATAACACAACCCTCGGACGAATTTCGAATTTCCGAGCGGATAGTCTTATCCGGTGATATCGGATTTCGGCTGAAATACGTTGTGCTTACGCGTGTTACGGCAAGAGGCCACACGTGGACTTCTTTCTCGAAATCACGGGAAAAACAGGGGCCTTGTACAAACGTCCCCGCTCACGATCGAAGTCCAAATACCTAAATGTGCCAGACACATTTTTCCTTCTTCTTAGTTTATGTGAATTTTGTAACGTTATTTTGGTTCGTGCTGTGGCCAGTGTAGTCAACCGAAAATGGAAATGGCCTCGGTCGTTGTTTGGGGTTTCACCGACAAGTCGGTCGGTTTCGGTCGGTTTTTGTATACCAACCGAAAAAAAACGAAACCGAAACCGAACATTTGTCGGTCGTGTCTTGGGCGGTTTATCGGCGAAACCAGTCGAATGGTCAACACATCGAAAGGTTCAGTGTTCATGTGTTAGTATCATGTGGCGAAGAGCCGAAAATGAAAACGACTCGGGTCGGTTTCGGTCGGTGCTTTTGTGCTGTGAGCTGTGGGCTGTCTCTGTGGGCTTGGCGTGTCCATGTTGTCCATACATAACGGGGTTTCCATACAGATATATCGGTGCTATTGGTGGAGGGAACAGGGGGGGGGAACGAATAGGTTTTCGGTTTGGAAACCCGAGAAAAACCTACCGGATTTTTTTCTTTGGGACTCGGTTCACAACACTGGCTGTAGCGGCCCGGCAGTGCTGGGAGCCTCCGCCAGCATGACACCAACGTGCCAATTGTTGTGAGCGCCTCCCTATTTAGGGCGTGTCCAAACAGAATCGAAATCGAAAATCGAAATTCGAAATGATAATAAATCAGGCGCTGATTGGTCCCTGTTCAAAACATGTTCCCCTCCGTTTTTAGGTTCCGAGAAAATGAACGATTTACAACCCAATGCCGAAATAAAAAAGTTGACGGCTGGAAATCGAAAAACAAATCGAAAGCATGAACAGCAACAATTCAGCCCGTCCTACTGGTCAGCGCAGCCATGTGAAAATATCACATCAGGACCGCCGTATACAGCATCCTACCCACTGCTCGACGGCAGCACAGCAGCACAGCAGCACAGAACCCCTGCAAACTACCAGCAGGCGAACCACAACACAGCCTCGACGTTCTAGGGCCTTTGTTTCCCGGCGTTCGAGCCAGAGCGAACATAGCTTGAGGGAAATTCAGGATGATACCCTCAAGAATGATGTCGGAAGTTCGTTCTCAGTATATTTTCAAGTTTGATTTCGGGGCGTCAACGTTGGACGCGCCACCACCTCCATGGGAGGCCCAACAACCTCCCCGAATCGAATTGTCGTCGCGTTTGCCTGCGTCTGTGGTGGATATATCTGTGTTGCCGAGCGCTAGATTGCCGGCATGTGTGCACAGTTGTGAACGGCCCAAGTAGGTTGTGCTCTTCGTCGCTTTTCGCCTGGATTCCTATTTTCAATTTTCGATTCTGTCTGGACACCTCGGCAATTTTTTATCGAAATCGAAATAAATTCGATTTACTATTGCGCTTTTCGATTCTGTTTGGACACGCCCATAGGGGAGATGTCGATGAACGGGTAGAATTTCTCACGGACACCTTCGTCCCTCGGCGTCTTGGTCTGTATCTACGACGACAGCGATATTGTAGCAACAGCTCGCAGAGCCGCAGCGTATTTACGTATTCCGATATTACTAGTCTTGACGGCGGGACGAGTGCAAACTTCGAGCGATGTGTATTTATTTGTCTGTGGGAAAATGTCGGCGAGATTTTTCCAAATACGCTATTTTCGTTGATTTTTATGTATGTGCCCCCTCTTGTTTTGCAAGGAACCGGCTCGGAAATTTCGTTCCGGGGGGTATGTTGTGCTAACACACGTGTGATAAGATATGCCAGCAACGAGCGATAATCTCTCCGCCGGACGCATGCCTACCGTATAACAGGGGGAGTGAAAACATAACACCCCCTGGAACGAATTTCCGGGTCGATTCTCTGGGAAAGAAAAAGAGCACGAAAATGGTGGCTTTTGGAAATAACTTGTCTAGATGTTTCCCTAGACAAAGCGCTCGATAGCTGTACCCTCCCCGTTATCCAGAAGTCAGGATGGGGAATTCATCCGAGGGAGTGTGCTATCTTGAGCGCTTTATACGGTACTCGAATGTGGCCATCTATCCTACCAGTCACCCTGTCCTTCTTGCACCACCGGAATGTTGATGCTGTGCGGGCTTGTGACGCGCACGTACGTGCCGTGAGCGATTGAACACACAACAGGCAATAGACGGAGCAAGACGGTCGTTTTGCCCGTTCACAAACCGCTGCGGGTCCTGAAGGGCGACAGTACGAGTAGATATTGCGGAAAATGGCGGCCGGCGAGAGCACGCATGCCGACGAACGGCCGGCTGCCTGGTCCGCTCTTCTCGTGTGTGTGTACTCTTATCATGAATTAAACCGTGATTTTATCCGTTGACATCCAGCACACCCAGTGTCCGTATTAATAGCGATAGCTCGTCCTAGAGAAATGTCAAGTGCAAGCGTGGTGGTCTGCCCGTGGTTCTCCGCCCTCGAGAAATACGTATTACAAGCTCTAGCTCTGTGGTCGCAATCTACGAGACACAGGGAGTACATTGCAAATTAAGTAAGGGGCTAATAAACTGGAACGCAATTTTCTCGGGCTTTCTTATGTTCAATGTGATAGTTTTATACTACATCAGGGTATTATAGCACTGGTCGAGGCAAGTTATGATGAACCGAGACGTGTTTCAAATGAATGAAAGTACCTTCGTTTTTTATTTGACGTTCTGCTGCCTTGATTCTAAAAGAAAATGCTACTGGTGACAGTCCCGCATACACGCGTGCAGGTAGATAAGCAAAAAGTTGCGTCAGAAAAAGCAACAGCAGACAGCCCATGCAGAAGCGACAGCACATGGAATCCCTTTTTTTGTGCGCTGGCCCATGGCGGGAACGTACGAACTAAGAACTGGCTCTATCGACACACTTGTGACCAGTTTTGTTCTGCTTCAAATGTTTGTATTCCGTCGGCTGCTGGTCTGTGCGGATTTCTTGAACGGTGCTTGATAATTTCGGGTGTTGGGTCTATTCGACCAAGTACCAAGCTGAACCTCTCCTCTCTCTTGATATTTTCAAGCTATTTCCGTCGAATAGCTCTCCTCTTCCCCGTTTTCCCCATTTGTGTCGACAAATGACCCAAATCAGAGCTTTTTGTATGCTCTCCTTTACTCGTACTTAGTACGTGTCGTTACTGTTTCGGAAGATCAGCCCCACGCCTTATCGTAGCATTATCTCCCCTTGATTGTACCGCGGAGACCTTTGGGGTGCGTCGGTTGACACTCCTCAATCGGTACGGTTGCGGATCTCTATTTCCATCCCTGTTATGCACTCCGCCTCCGTTCGGAGGAACATAAGGAGTTTTTTTTTGTGATATTACGACAGGACCGCGAGCATTTCTTGAACGTGAAACGTTCAGAGGCGAGATTCGAACCTGGGTCCTCATGCCATTGATGCCAGCGCGCACTACTTAAAGGTTAATCAATTGCCTTACTCAGGGTAAGCCTAACGTAACATCAATCGCCGTAATACCAATTCACCACACACCACGTAGGAGCGACCACCACCAAAAACTACGATTTAAAAAAAAAAATGTTTTAGCTTGCCGACGACCGCTGCTTCCAACGCTCGTCCCCCTCAGTTGTCATATATCCCCACTAATTCGACCGTCCACCATAACATGGCTTCGGATCGCTGTCGTGGCTCCTGACTCGTGAACAGCGCATCCGTGACCCGTCAAGACCTTGACCTGTTTGTTGCTCGATCACCCTTAGTTTTCAAGTTTTTCATATTTTTCTCATGTTTTCATATTTCTCGTGTTTGTTTTTGTTCCTCAGTCACACCTCGTTGATACCATAACCTCGAGCCACGAAGATCTAAACCCGGTACGCATCTATCGATATATCGATTCGACGCCTCCCACAAGCACGCAATCCCTCATTTTTTCATGGGGCTGTGAATCGGAGCGACAGGCCATTTTTTTTATTTCAATCGACTTCGGCGAAGCCGATGAATCGAATCTCAATCGATAATTGGTGTGCTTGAAATAGAAGCTGAACCGAACGAGCTAAAGGAGTCGGAAAAG
>JBBMHQ010084528.1:0-14218 GCA_037834295.1 Postelsia palmaeformis | reverse complement strand
TCTAAACGAACCCCTCCCCCCCCCCCCCCCCCCCCCCCGACTGGTGAGCGAAGGTGTCGGATCATCAACACAGGGATTAGGTAAATATTCCCCCTAGCGAGGGAATATGATGTATTTGCGGGTAATTACCACAAAAACAGGGGACGTTTGAGAGGCATCCCCGTTGGGATCGAAGCGCAAATGGGAGGACAGTGCCTGATTTTGTTGGGAAAGTGTGCTGACATGCAAGGGCCAGGGCCAAGCTGATATCACAGTAAGTGCCACGCCAACTCTTGTAAGCGCCCGGGAATGATGGCGAACGAGTCGACTCGCACACACCAGCGTGCTTGGACACTCTGGCTGGCCGAGCCATCATCGCCCCTTCCGCAGTAGGTCGCAGGGCCGCCGCGTAAGCTCAAAAGTGATCATGTGGCAGCCAATGGAGCTACCTGCGGGAACAAATGCTGAGTTTTTCTATAGAAATGTATGAGTTTTGTTAGTGGGGACAGGAGGCGTTTTGTGATTACGGGGACCCAGACCAATGGCCTACCGCGAAAAGCACCCGCGCCGTAATGCCGTAGTGCGATAGTCCGACACCTGCGCTGGTGAGAGGACTGGTGCAGCAGGTGAAAGGCGTTGTGGATACATACGCAAACAAATGGTCTCCTTTTGGCAATTATATTCTGCGATTCTTGTGTCGATTGAATCGCACGATTGAATGAATCGGCTGCGATTCAGACCCATCCTGATATCACACAAGCATATCCCTTGATCCCACCATTCCTAGAATTCGCCAACTCTATAATCTACCAGGTATGTCACTCAAAACACGGGGATCGGGAAAGATTGAACTTCCGAAACCTACTTGCCGGTATGAATATGCTATTAATAGCAAAGACCGGGGATTGTGATGAAAACCCCGACCCGCAGCCTTGCTAACCTCTTTTGTCTTTTTCTACTGCAGACAGTATCCTACTCTAATTCCAAGTATACACCGAACCAAACGGTGCCAAACGAAACTACGGTAAACTAAACCAAAGCCAAATGCCCACCACAACCCGCCTACTTGTTACAGGTGATCATGCAGGTGGACGGAAAGGAGGGGCTGAACGTGATGAAGAAGCGAATAGCCTTGCGCGGTCCCATCGCCGCCTACGACGGCGCTCTGGCTTTCGCTGGAGGCTCGCTCATGGGTCACTATCCTTGGTGAGCCTGTAAATACTATCCGTTACGGTGGTCCATTACGATATCACGCTGTCGCGGATTATAAAGAAAGTTTGAAGTGAACATGAAACCTTTTATTACTATTAGGACTGCAGTCCCGTTCTGGGAACGAACCGCTCAAATTTTAAGTAGTTTGTCCTCAAACCGGGATTGCATTCCTAAAGGGTTGACATGCACGGTCGCCCACACTATAGGGGGATAAGGCGTGCCTTATTAGGGGCTTGCCTTGCTTTTGAGCTAGGGGTGGAACGCTTGCTTGCTTGTTTCGCTTACTTGCTCGACGCTGCTGACATTGTTGTCGGTGGTAGATCGCGGGTCGATTTTTCGTGCGAGTGGGGGGGTAGGAAGCGAACGAGCGGTGCTTATGGAATGGAATGTTATCTCTTCGATGAAATGCCGAATGTTTCGTTGTCGTCGATTGATGCGTTTGCAAGCACATTGAAATTGGCTGCCAGTAGGTTTTCCATTTTCCCAGTGAGTGGAATAAACTTACTGAAGGCTCGAAAACGAAGGTAAATAAACTACTGTTGAACGAAGTAAGATGAAGAGGCCCGAAAACGAGTGGGTGCGGGCGGGACGGTGTAAATCCAACGGTTCCGGACTAAAGCGCGCTAAGAGTTCGCTGTTCCCCCAACGGCTGTAAAACATGGCGCACTGAGAGTTCGCTGTTCCTTTTCTCCCTTCTGTTCATTTTGTATCTGCTGTTTGTTTTGTATCTTGCTGCCGCTTGGTGCAGTCGGCACAAAGCCTAACTTATAACATGTCGGTGTCAACTGGCTTGCTGCATGACGATTCCGGTAAACTAGCGGCGGCGTCCGTGCTGGACAGCTCCCTACCGTTGGAACGAAAGGCATCTGAAGTAACGCACGCGCAAGCCCGCAACGGCCCTCCTCTAAAGCTTGAGCGGGTTCGTCGGTATGTCTCTGCGTTCCTTGAACCGTTCGTTGAAATATTCCTGGAACCGTTCTTTGGATCAGGTATTTGACGTACAACCTGCTGGAGCAGAACCTGCCGCGGAAGGGTGAGGGGCGGAGCCGACGAACGCGAAGCGCCTTTATCGGAGCCGTTTCGTCCATCGTTTCGGCCGCAGCGTCCAACGCTTTCCGCGTCCTCAAAGTTTACAGGTGAAATTTTAATATCTGTGCCACTTTGTCACGAGCAAATCGGATAAATAATGTACAGGACTGTGTGCGAGAACCGACACCGAAAGAGAGGTGAAGCCGACGACGCCAATGTGGGGCGGAATTCTCCCGGGCGGGCTTCTGTCTTGTGTCGTCGTGGTGTAGAGTGCACACCGTAGGTGGGTCGGTACCTCGGGTCTACACGGAACGGAGCGGCAAACCTTGGGGTGTGACCTTGAGTTTATGTGTGACAAGGCTTTACTATCGAGGGGAAGGGGGCTTGGTACACAGCCGCCTGGAGTTCAGAGCATGCCTTTCTTTTAAGCTGGGGGAAGCCGGAGATCCACGCCGTCCGACGAAAAAAAAAATGGTTTTATGTTTTTTTTTTCGTTGTGCCTTGCACCAACGTGCACCCACAGTAGTTGACGACGGTTACAAGTACCCACCCGTGCGAGCCCCTAGCGAGACTAAGACATTGCGGCCTTTTTTGTGTTCTCGTTTGTGAAATCGCCCTCGCGGCCATCTGGTCGCTCTTTGGCCTGTTATAGATCACCAGGTACGTGGTAACGATTTTGTTCTTGTGATCTAGGGGTTGGTGGGCGGGTGGGCGGGTGGGGTTGGGTGTAAAGGAGGAGGGGCTGCGGTGATGACTTTGATGGCGCACCGCTTGAGATTTTTTGTTTTTTCTTGGTCGCTACGTGTACCAGTATACCGGTACACATCAGCATAGTCGGGATCTCGTGATGCACGCTGTATAAAAGGTAAAATATCGAATACGAGGTACCAGTAAATCGTCTTGATTGTGCGGGAACGTTCCGCAGCGTCCCCTGTAGACAGGGCGACGTCGCTCGAAAGTGTGCTGGCAGCGTTCACTCCGCGGTCCGATACCCGCCACAGCTGCTGTATCTCTGGTTGTCTCGGTCCTTATGTAGGTACCGGTTGTGGAGATACGTTCTCCCGTGTGCTTAGAGAGAGGCGCTGCCATGTTCGGAAGCCGAAACGTCAGTCGCAGACGGCTGCCTCTGTTTTTTTCAGCCGCTCTCATCACACGGATCACGATTTGGGACGCCTGTATGCACTTTTAGTAGCATGATGCTTGACCTTGAGAGGCGTTACCGGCGAACGCGGACGCGGGAAAAGTAGGGGGTCTCTGCCGCGACCTAGCGTTCGGATGCTGTGATGGAGACCCAAGTCAACCCTCCCCGAACCGAACCCAGTTAAAACCCATTCCTAGCCGAATCCAACCAAACACCCCCCGACCCATCCCAACTCAGCCCCCAATTTTGACGCCATCTGTCTATGGCCTACCGAACGCGCTATATCCGACGCAAACCTCTATAAATAAACACCTGATACCTGGCACATTTGTTTTTTCTTGAGTCGAGGGCAGAGAGGCAACCAGTCGCACCGTCAACCCGTCCTCCTTTGTCTGTCCGACGCAAACCGCAATATAAAAAAATCACACACCCAACACCTTGGTGTCGTGGGCAGGCAATCGCACGATCGACCCGACGGTCTGACGTACCGACAGTCGATCAAGCAGATCATCAAGAAGGACGGCGGCGGCGTCAGGGGGGCGTTCGGCGTCTTTGGCCGCGGTCTGGGCGGTCGCGTGGCTGCCTCAGCCCTGCAGGTATCTCGAGGGGAAGGATCGGGAAGGGAAGGGTTGTGCTCATGTCATGCCATGCATGGCCGTAGTTGTATGACTGGGGAGCGTTGCTTACCTTAAGTCTTTTATTTGACCATTGACCACGCATCCCTTTCGAGACGCAGCGGGTGGGGGCGAGGGGGAGGAGGGGGGGGGGGGGGGAGAGGGAGGGAAGATGGGGGAGTGCCGGAAAATACCTGTGGAGGGCGCGTGGGGACGTATTCCTTTGTCGCTTGCAGTAGCTATTCTACCATTGACCACGTATCCCCTTCGAGACGGCAGGCGCATGGGGGGGTCGGATGCGGCACCGTGTGGTTGCGACCCGACTCTTTGATAAAAAAAAATTGCAATGGGTTCTCCCATCCCGGTACCCAGCGCACAGAGTTCGAGGAACTACGGCACCGGAGTCGTGGCGCGGCCGCCGGAGCTCGGCCCGAGACTATGGATAGCTTCGTGCGCAAAGTTAGCTGTACCCTGCCGGTGTTGTCTGTGCTCCGGTCGGTATCGACGTGCAAAAGGTTGGGAGTGTTTTGAGACTCTGCGCAAACAATCGAATTCCCTGCTGACGTGCCTTCCTCTGTGGGACACAGAGATGGTAGGGGTGGACGAAGCCCTGCGGCCCGCCTGCCTGGAGTATGTTGTCCCCACGTACTTCGTACTGCTGTGCCTTACATACGTTGTATAAAGGAGGGCGATCAATGTTGACGTGGGCGTGAATGATGTATTCCTCTCGCGCCCGGCGCGAGCAGGCTTTTTGTTTGGCGGCTGACGTAGCCTCGAGGGGACAGCCAGAACGTCATCCTGCATGCCACGACCCGATGCATCTGCTGCGTGTGCGAGTGTTTATGTCCAATTTACTTGAAGGCTCAACTATCATTGCTCTTATCTGAGCGATTATCAAACCCCATATGGGTAGCAGGGTAGTAATAGTGGTTTATCTCATGTGGGACCCTTTTATTTAACCCCCCTCCCCCCTCCCCTATCCCCTTTGCGGCGGTGTTTTCCCGGCATCCTCGTACAATTCATCTTTGCGGCGCCAGGGCTTGGTGTTCAACATGATTTGGCAAGAAATGGCTGTGTGGAGCAACAGCAGATGACATCGCCTCCGCTATGAAACAGGGGAGTGTGCACTTCCAACCCCCCGCCCCCCCTCCCGAGATTCAGGAGGGTCGCGATGAACCCGCGCATCTTGTCGTATCGGCGAGCGGCTTCAGGGACGGGGAATTATGTGTAACTTTTGTTTCGGAGTGGATACAACAGAGGCATTGTTCTGATGGCTGCAGTTTGGATGCCTCCCTCGCTCCACCTACCCGAACGTTTGTAAGAGCCATTGTGTTTCCCCCTACAGTAGGCTCGTAGGAACGGAAGAGCCTCGCCTCTTTGAAAAAGGAGGTAGTTGGACCACTGAATATGGTGAAGGGTAAGGTCGTAGTCGTATCGATAGTACAGTTCGATCGTATTCATTGAGTGCGATTCTGTTGAAGGTGAAGATCGAATATACTCCACCTCAATGGCTGAAAACTGTTGCGCAGATAGATCTACATGCCCATGTATCGCCCGTCGATTTTGTGAGGGGGGGCGAGTAATGTTGTGATACTCCCGGAGAAACGCGGCGTCGTGTATACGCACATAAAAAATGTCATATCGACGCTCAGGTTTGGTGTCTAATGTTGTACCGAACTTATTGAGGGGTTGTAGGATCTATACTGTGTACCTGGTGGGTGTTAATATCTTTTTACTGGTATTGTACTGGTGCGGGTTTTGTCAGATTTTTGACAGCCTTGCTCGGCTTATGCTTAGAGCGCGTCTCGTCTGTTTTTGAAAGCATGCCACCCGAGCATTGTGGAGAGCTTCTAACTCATTCAGAACTGCACCCCATGTTTGGGAGGCAAACTACATGGATAGAGTCGGGTCATTTTTGCTGTTGTTGAAGTGTTGGGGAGTGTGCGGGGGGAAATCCGTTGAATGGTGAAAACGGTGCTGGGTAGGTGACCGTTGGAGGAGAATGATTCTACTGTTGCCAGTGTTCTACCCTGTGCCAAGCTGTGCTCGTGCCAACAGTGCTGTGGACGGGCCTTTTATCGTGTGTTTATGTTGACCAGCGACACCGTTTTTTATCGTTTCGTGATCAGAGCGCGACGTAACCTGCGCTAAAGTTTTGCTTTATTTTTGCGCCGTGTGCTCGCCCACGAAAGGCTTGAAAGCTTTGGTCAGTTTTTTTGTAGCTCCCTCAAGAGAAGGCGGCGTTGTACGACCGTTGCAGTTTTCTGCGCGAAATGGATTATATGGAGCTTACCGAACGTGTGGAGAGCTCAGCGGGCTTGTCGGCGATAGCCAGTTGCAGCTCGGCGTTTTCGCGGTGGTCCGTAGATGATGTGTGTGTGCGTGCGTTCTTCACGTTATAATCTGGATGGGGAAAATTGACTGCTGGTATATAAAAGCGACGGTTACAGCAACCATTGTGGCCACTGCGTGCGTGATCGGGGTATGATACTCTAGTGTCCGAGTTACAAAGGTTGATGCAAGGGGGTCGTACGGCACAGGCGCAACACGATCCTACCCGTACCCGTAGTACTGCTATTCCTATTAATAGGTGTTCACGCTGCTTCTACTCACTGCTCGTAGACGGTTCAATGGTTGGTAACACTGCAGCTCCAGGTATATCATTGTTTTGCTGTAGCCGCTATATCTCGACGTCGCAAAAGGGTGGTAATGACACGCTATTTCTACGTATATACCCGTTAAGATCCAGCACACTGCTGTGCGTGCTGATTTTTCACCCCAGAGAGGTGCCAACATTATCTGTGACAAAGGCAACACATTGCCACAAGCGAGAGTTACCAATGCATCGCCAAGCGTGCCGGAAACGAAGCGCAGACCATACACATACCAGAGGCGAATTGCACCAAAGAAAAAAGAGAGTGAAACAAAGAAGCAAAAATTGTTTCGGGTGAAAAATTTGGTCCGCGAATCATGTGGTCAAGGTGAGCGAGCGCTCACACCAAGCGTAAAAGCGTGCATTCCAGGAGTAACGCTGGCCGCTGTCGCGTGCCTGACTGCCGGGGCTCCTCACCTGACAACATAACCCAAAAATACGATTTCGTTGTATACCCGAGCCGTGGGGATTCACCAGGCCAAATACGTTTGGACGGTTTTCTCGGAATCTCACGAGAGAGATAAATACCTCCTTCAAGAAGCTTCAAGACGGAGCCTCACATGAATAATAAGTTGCTTGCTACCAGTACCGTAGCCCGCGTCTTACCGCTGAGGCTCCTGCGCCAAAAAACAAGCACCGGTCACGGGCGTTACCGTTGCCGTAATCCACGATAAAAAAAGTAGAAGAAACAATCTTAAAAGAGCTTGCCCACACACCCCTCCAATGCGGTCGTTTGATATATTTGGTCAAGAGGCTCTGTAGGCGATATGTTTTTCGAAAAGCGCCTCTTTCCGAGACTGCCTCTTTCTACAGCAGTAGGGATATTATTCTCCGCGTTGTTGTGGACACTTTACTATCATTAATACTGAATAGACTTGGAGATTATGCAGCACCTGGCACACAGGACCAGTACTCGTGCGTAAAAAAAATGTACGTTTGCCTTTTGAGCATGGAATATGAGACAACAGAGTAAAACTTCGAAAGCAACGACCATCATGTCGTTTTTTATTTGTTATTTTGTACAAACACCAGACACCCGACGCCCAGCGGAAGGCGTTATGGGTAGGCAGGCCCTCCCTTCAACAGCGCCCAAACCTGTTGTTAACGAAGACCCCCATCTCATGCGTTGCAAAAGCTGCTGACGCGCCCTGCCACATCGTACGTTAGCAAAAACTGACTCCTTGATCGACAGAACCCTAAGCTACCGTACCTATCCCTGCGGGCATTCGCGCACCCCTGCCTAGCTCCGCTTCATGCTTCCCTCCAGGAAAAAAAGCCTCCCTCGAAAAGAACTAAGAAACCCAACGGCAGGAGTGGAACACGCAAGGCAACACCAGTACTAATGCAAGTACAGTAGCAAAACCACCCCGATATTTTGTACGACGACAACAGTGCTGAGGAGTCCAACAGCCAAACGGGAGCGTTGGCAGCGACCCTCTGGGTCGTGCGGTGTGGTTTTTCACTCCACTAAGGGGAGGTCGGCAAAACGCCCCCGTTCTCCCGGGGGAAAAAACCTCTGAGTTTATTCCGCCTCCGGTCCCGTTCTCCTCTCGAGCGCTGGTGAGATCAAGATGTGCGGGGGCAGGGAAGCACACGTCGCGAAGGATCGTTGGAGGACACGCTGACAAAGAACGATGAGCATGAAAAGAAGCCGATCAGAGTTGAACAGCAGTATGTGCCTCGGCAGCTGGACAAAAATAACGACTTTCGAGCCTATGATAAGCATAAAACCCTCTCAGGACTCCTAGAGGGGGGAACTGACGAAAAAAAATGAAGATTGAAGCATCGACCTCACCACGCACCGCAGGCTCTAAGCTTTGGGGTATGATCACCTGTTGGACTACCCTGGTACCTGGTACCTGGTACAATGCAAGGAGTTGTACGACACGCTGCGCAACATGATACTACTCACGCTGCTGTGCGCTGTCACTAGACGGTCTTCCGTTTAACACACAGGGTAGTACTTTTCGAGCTGGATTAGTCCACAACAATGGGGTACAAACAACGAAAGTTATTGATAGTGGCTTTGGGAAGATCTCGTTGCGACCTTTCCATACACGCACCGCTCGGCGTTGGCACTCTCGCAGTTATCGGCAAAAAATCAGCTCGGAAAATCGTTCGAGGGGGTGTTATCTTCCGTGCCACTATTTATAGTACACGGTATCTCTTTGGGGATTTCAGGAGAAAAAAATCGCGCCCAAAACCTGACTGAGACTTACAGCATCGGCTACCATAGGAGTGAGCATCTCTGGTTAGCGGAGTCTAGAGTACATTGCACTGAACTGCACGACACGTGTGAAGCATGACGCTACTCGTACCGCTGCGCGCCCCCACGACGAACCCTTTCACGACTGCACTGTTCATGAACCATCATTAATATTAATCCAGCAGTAGTAGTCAGTCTGATTCTAACTCCAGGTGTTTGCTCCCTACAACGGGAGTGAAGCAAATGGGCTGATAGACGGGTGATAAGACCGCAATAATCGTGTTCGCCAGTGAAGCAAGCCGCCCGTGTCGATTGTTTTGACCGTGTTTCGTGGGTCGCCGAAGGGTTAATTCACAGTAGTCAAATACTTCGAAGTATCAATGGAAGCCACGCTTGTCCGCATCTCTGTGCCGGATGAACGGCGAGGTGAAGGGGGTGTTGAATAGTAAACCCCCTCTTGAGTACATGGCCCATGAAGACGATTGCTCCAACGTCTCGACGTACGTCCAGCTCTTCCAGTACGAGTACGCTCATGTCGGGCTGTAGTACCAGTAAATAGATCGGAAATTTCCCCGTGCTTCCCTGGTACTGTAGATAATATAGCAAAGCATCATGCGCACTCCCAACGGCAGCGTGGCAGAATTTGCGGGGGGCTGGGGCTACTCGGACCGACGTCGTGTGATACCCTGTACTGGTATATTACTCGCTTAATCTATGAGTACGGTAATTCTACGGCGGTTCGTAACCTCCGACTCGATTATCTCTATGATAGCACAAGTACCATATTGAATCTCTCGGAACGAGAGGCATATCGTGCGAACAGACGCGAGGCAGACCTCTCCTGAGAGCACATTCGTGTGATGAAAGTATACGAGCAAAAAAACGAAGACAAACGGGGGTTGGGGCTGGCTGAAGCGATTGCAAAACTCTTCCCTTCGCATGAGCAAACAAACAACAGATTGCCACTGAGCAGACGCTGACGTAATACCCACCCATCGTTTCATGTCGCCCATGACTCGGTCTACAGAGCAGTCACGAAGGCCCAGCGAGTTGCAAGCGATCAAGAGCCGGGTGCTGATACTAGACCGCACCAGGACTTGATATGATACGATGTAAAGTAGAGTAATCGTAGGCTAACGCTCTTGGGATTTCATAACCGGGAACATTGACGGTAGAAGGTAACGATTACAGCGACGGCTACCGCGCGATGGGGGGATGGCAGAAATCGGTGTCGGAGTTACAATGGTTGATGCAAGGAGTCGCACAGCACGGGCGCAACGTGATCCTATCCCTACCCGTACTTACGGGCCCTCGCGCTGCTCCTATTAATAGAACAACACCCTCGTGAAGGTACATGCCAGGTACCTGGTACTCCTATCTCGTATCACACACGTAGTGGTCGTTATCTTGGGGTCCCAAAGGGCCAATTAATAGTACTGATGGAGTGCTATGTAAGGGCTACAATTCACTCGCAGAACAACGAGGAAGCATGCCTGGAACTCGTCCCTGCTCTCCAGGAAAATGGGTGCTGGCAGCCACAGGAGCAGCGTGGTACTGCCGCTGGACGCTTGCTCACAGTTGTAGTTGAGGAGCTTCTCGATCAAGTCCACGTGTGTGAGCACCATCCGCCTGCAGCAGTATCTCTTCAGCCCCAACTCGTCCAAGGCGTCGCCCTCGTTAAAGTCCGCCTGCAGCAAGCTGAGGTATGTCTCCCACTTGTTTCCGATCACCTTCCCGCACGTGAAGCATCGCACGGGGATGATCATGGCGACCCTGGTCTGGAGTGTCTCCGAGCCACCTTTTTCTGAGAGAGGGGTGAACGATGGGAATCAATCAAATCCATCGAGGGTTTCCACAATATTTTGAGGGATGTCCTTAAGAAAGTGGATTCCGGGGGAGCGGGGGAAATGACACACCAACAAATCTGACAGAAGATCTGGACTGTTAAGCGGAAGATCGCGCGGCTGTTTGGATCACGGACACACTCCTGCCAACCTGCCCGTGTATGGCATCGTCCCGCACACTTGACTCAAAGCCCGTATTTAAGCAGCTTGGATAAGAAGCGTCCCGAGACAAACCGCCAAAAAGAGGAGTATCGACTCGTGGAGTGTGTTCGATGCGTTTTTCTGTCGCTCGGTACACCTCAGACGACGCTAAGACGCGGGACACCACCGCGGGCCTGGTGGCATCTTCGTAGGCGTCGATCTCCATGCGGAGCGGTCCACTGACATCCCCGCTTTGTGGAAGGTATAGAGGAAGTTACGGTGGGCACAACACAATTTGGTGGGCAATAAGGCGACAAGTTCTCGCTACCCTACCAGCCGATATTTTTTACCAGGTACCAGGTACGTACTACCTGGTACCAGGTATGTGTTATCGGACGTTTCGTTCTTCATCCCCTCTAGGATGCGCACGAGGAGGTCGCCAATAAAAGTGCTTACGCGTTTGCTGATGCTGTATAAAAGTGCCCACAACGCATAGGCAGGGGTGCAGGGATGAAACGAGGGGAGATAAAGGGGTCAAAGAGCAATGGGGTATGCCATCCCCGACGTGTGCGTCACCCTGCTTTGTGGCATATACTGCAGCCTGAGGAATGCAAAGCTACAACAACAACAAAACAGTAGTATGGCATACCGTTATATATGAAATGGAAAACGCGCGAACGGTTACTACACCTTGTAAAGTTAGGTATGGGCCGATCAGTTGAACTCACTGCATACTATACCCGCCACCCGCCATGTTCTACTGCTGTAATCGACGATAGATACTCGTGCGTTTTAAAGAGACGTTAAACGGCGAGTGGTGTCGCGATGACAGGAATGTTACGGTGGTAATCCCAGGAACACAAAACTTAAAACATGCCAGGAGACAGCACCTTCGCCCGCCCTTGACAGACAGCAACTTTGCCTTGACATGCTTGACTGACACCAAACTACAAGATTTTCGTAGTGGGGAACAATCGGCCCTACACCCTTGACAGCGCACGTTTTGCGTTGCTTGATACGTCTCCTGACATATTTGCTACCCTGGTAAACTTTAAGTAGATTAATCTCTGTCAGGCGTGCTTCGGCCCAAAAACCCACCGCCATACTGCCATGCACAGTGGTGCCGAAGTTCACAGGAACCGGACGGTGGAGAAATTCATTCAACGAGTGCATGCTTGGGAAACTATCGTAAATACCTTTGATAGTATACTGAGTATGGGTATAAGCTGACTACCGGGCAACAAAAGGGGCAGTATGGGGAAGGCCCGACTACTGCAATGCAGGTCGGACTAGACGTGTGTACTCACTCACAGAGATTGATGTCTTATGTCGATGATTCCCACCTTCCTGGCTCTCAGAGAGTTCTGAGAGCAGGGGGGGGTTATACAAATTATTTGCGTGGCGCGTTTCATCAAAAACACGCCTCCTCGACAATAGAGGGAAACGGGATCATGAATACCATGACATATATATCTGATTGACTTACCAATCCGCCGAAGAATTAAAAAAAAATGAGGCGGAGGGTGCGTGTTGCGGAAGAAAATAAGTTACCAGAGGTCAGCGATATCTTCGTGTATACGTACTGTAGGTCCATCTTTCTCCATATATGTATGCTGCAGACGAAAAAAGGGCGACCTTATCGACAGCACTAATAATAATAGGAAGAGCGTGTGTCAGTACGTGAATAAATCATGTACTTCGTACCATGTTGCATGAGTATCGTATCGCAGCATATCTATCCTTGCATTACAGTCGATGCACTTGGCGCTTGCTTCGTGTGGCCGATGGTGAACAATCTGTTTCGTCATTCATTTCCGACACGTTTTCCCTCTACTTACAGTAGACTTTTTTATATGGGGTCTGTTGCCTACATGCAAGGCAGAGACATGGGTGCCCGGTTTCTTGACTTTACCACCGCGGGGAAGACGAGTGACACCGACGACGCGAGTTACCGTACGGGTACTGTACGTAGCCCTTTCCGCACAACATAGTACTCTGAGTGATCGGGCTCCTTGATCCCCGTGGGACTTCAGAGGGGGAAATCGACGATGAAAAGTGACGAGTACAGCAACGGTCACTGCATCAGTAGGGGATGATACGCGTGGGTGTTCCGAGTCACAGCAGTGCAAGGAGTCACACGGCAGGGGCGCGCAACGATCCCGTACCCGTACCGCTGATAGGCGCTTCCGCTGCTCATGGAGGGTTGACAACATCACAGCAGTTATCGTTGTTTTGGTTGTTATCTCGGAGTCACAAAGGGGTTAACCCAATCGTTGGAATACCTTACGGAAGTGATATTCGTGATTACAGCTATTATGTAGGTAACAGGTATCTAGGCTTTGGGGTAGTTCATCGGGTTTCTCTTTTAGCTCTTCTAAAAAAGCATTTTTTGGGTGAGTTAGAGGGGGTCTGTCTGCCTCGAAACATCTAGATCATGGAATGGGGATGGGTTATATCCGTCCGATGCGTGCAACATCACTAACAGAAAATCACATGCTTCGAAGTACACCGTCATGTGCGAGGACAGCAATGGTACTGCAGCAAAACTTCAACGACTGCAAGTGAGACGGCACAACATGAAGGCTGGAAGAGATGAGCCGCGACCAAAATTGGAAGGGGCTTTGAATAGATCGTCCCATCTACTCTGGCCGGCTGCGCCGCAACCACCGTGATTTTTACGCCCCTTATCTGGAACAGAAAGAGCGGAAGACTGCCCGCCGCCGCAATTTCCACCTACTTCGTAACAATAATCGCATTGCGTGACTGCACGTGGTAATCGGAACCAATTTTGCGGAACTTGGAACTGATCACTGTTCCGCGTTACTCCGCACTAGTGAGCGTCTCGCCGGTGACAGCACTAGCTGCTATAAAAAGGCAAGCTCAACCTTGGGCTTGAGCTCGTTGATTGGGGACTACAAAAACTGGCGAGAGGCATCACGGCTTCAACATGTCGGAACCACGCGAGAACTACAATTAGGTACCTGGTGTATAGACACAGCGCTCCGATCAGCAAAACAAAATAAAAAATACGTGGATACATATCGGTACAAGACAACACCGATACGTCACCCCCCCCCCTCCCCCCCGCCCCCTCCCCTCTCGGTCGAAAGTGAAGTCTAAACCGTTATGATTATATTTTAAACCAACACGGGCGAAAGTTGAACAAGGACAAAACTATTAAACGTGAAAAAACTACAGTATGTACTAGAAGAGAGCGCGCATTGTTCGTACGATCGAGGAGCTTCTAATGGCACACTTGAAACTCGGCCGCGTTAATCGCTATAGCTCCAGTACAAACTCCTGTTCTGGGGAAGGCTTTCCTGCTCCCTCCGAAGGGCGCCCGAAAGACGTCAGGGACGGTCCTCTATGGAGGCGCTTTTTAAGCAGAGGCGGTGGAAC
>JBBMHQ010084517.1:0-11272 GCA_037834295.1 Postelsia palmaeformis | reverse complement strand
GAGGGTCTCTAAAACCACGTGGAAAAAGGAACTAAAAACGGTTTTCGCTTATTTCGTCCTGTGATCACAGCAATCCGGTTTGTTTTGATTCTGACCTCCCTATAGAGCTGTGGTGTCGTTTTCTCTTTTTTGTGTGCGCCCTTGCGACAACAGTAAATAAATTTGGAGGATCCTCTCTCTGAAAGCCTGTGATTTATCATTCAATACATACATGCCTCCCAAAAAATAATGCTAATGAAATACGTTTCCATTTTCTAAAGTCAGGTAAGTAACATCATTACACCAGCCCACTCTGATGAGCGTTGTGTGCACAACATTCCCTCGGTTCACCTAGGGTATCTAGACGCAAGAATAACTTCCTGTCCTAGAACGACCAGGAGGAACCCAATAGACGTAAACGAGTACGTCGTCGTCGTACGTACTTTCCTCTTTCTCGTACCACATTGAAAAAAAAACCTTGGCTACAACATATTATGAACATTGCTATTTACGGAGGAATATAGTTACTAGGACCTACGGTCGATACAAAAACCTATATATTTCCGTATTTATAGTAACAATATTTGGTCCTGTTAATAAGGGCCGTTCTTATCGGAGCAACTTCATTTCCAAATTTTCCAAATTTATTTCTTAGATTCCAAAAAAACAGGATTTATTTGGAAATTTGGATTTTTTACAGAGGGCAAAATATTTGGAAGGCTTCGCATTCCGATATTTGGGTTTTTTTTTGGAAAATATGGAAGTCCTAACAATTGCGCGAAAAAATTATTCGGAAATTTTGGAAAAATGTTGCTCGATAAGAATGACCCTAACTATATTCCTCCGTAATACAAGATACCGAAACATCAAGAGCCTGAAACAAATTTTTGAAGCTTCAGCGACGAGATCCGCCCCGAAGGAGGGCGCGAAAAGTGTTGTCGCTTTGGCACACACTCACAGAGGAGTGCACCAAGAAGCTAATATCTACTGTATATATATCCCGAATCCCGTCTGCCAAATTTTGGCCCGCAAGGAACGGTCGGAGCATAGAAAAACGAAAAAAATCCTCGTGAAAAAAGCTATGATGGGGTGCGACCAGTCAGTGCTTGGATGCTGTGGCTCTAGGTTGATTCGGCCGGCGTGGATGCTGTGCTTGGAAAGGCTCTACTTACTGTACTGCAAGGCAAGGTGCAAGGCTGATTTGGCCGGCTCAGTTGCTGTGGCTTGGAAAAACTCTACCAGGTCGGCTGGGCCACTTACAAAACAAACCAATCAGAGTGCATAAATAGCCTACCATGGGGAAATTTACTATCTTTGGCAAATATGTCAGGAATTGGACACAGCACTTTCACCCCTTGACAGACAGCAGATTTGTCTTGACACGCCTTGACTGACACCAGACTACTATTAATAGGTTTTAGTACAATATTCCCGGCCCGACATCCTTGACAGCACACATTTTGCCTTGCTTGACATGTCTCCTGACATCTTTGATCTTTGGGCAACCACTATCTACATACCTGGTACATTATATTATACCACTATTGGTGCAACGACACCAGACACCAGACAGCAGTGTGTGTGGTGCGGCGAGTGTTCCGGTTGGATGTGGCCCGACCCCACCTCAGTAATGACAAACTTTTACATGAAACTCCCGATATTTGTATTCTTGTTGGTTGGGTTGGGTTGGGTTCGGTTGGGTTGATGTTGTGCACCCTGTGACAACCGGACCTTCTCAACTGCTACAATGGAGGCCAAAGCACTTGAGCATGACGTGCAGAAAGCGTGCGTGTTGGGTTCAGGGGCGTTCGGGACGGCTCTGGCGCAGTTGATGGCCAGGCAAGGTGTACCGACAACTGCATGGACGCGCTCCCAGGATGTCACCGACCTGATCAACAGGTATCGTTTTGTACCATCTATAGTAGTCTGTAGTACCAGGTACCTGGTATATACCAATAGTTGGGGCAGCTGGTAACGTCGTGCGCTGTTGTGCTCCGTTGCGCTCTGTTCGTGCTCTTTCGAAACCTTCGCGGTATTGCCAAGGCAATGCGTAGGTTGCGGGGTAGAGCGCTGCGGCGCCGCGGCAGCTGGTCGCAAATGAATGAGCTGTGTTTGCCCGCTGGGCAGCACTGGGACAACACCATATTGTGGTGTTCGGCTCTTTCGTGCGTGATAACCGCTATTAATACCACTATTAACGACTGCTGTTTGTACTCTTGTAGACACGAGTCTACAAGACAGCATGTGGCAGCTGACATGCGAGTATGCCCAGCGGATGCCTGTGGTCCCAAGTACCAGGCATCTGTTGTTCACCAGGAGCGTGGTTACATGTGCTACGTAGCCCAATGTATCCGAAGGGATCCCTGGCATCCACAGATCGTTCTCGCGATCAACTTAAAACTCGCACCTGTATGCGTGAGGTATGTACAATAATATTGTATTTTTCAAGAAATACCGTGGCATGCCGTGGCACCACCTGCGGCAAAACCTTGCACGGCATCATCCACGGTTTTACCACCGGACCCTCCACGGAACTCCACGGCATACCATGGAACCCCAACCCTAACCCTAACACTAACCCCAACCCTAACCCTAACCCTTACCCTAACCCCTACCCCAACCCCTACCTGGGAGCCGTGAACATTGGGGTGCCGGGTGCCGTGGGGGTTGCCATGACATTCCGTGGGGTGACCATGGAGTGCCGTGGCGGTTGCCGCGGGGGTTGCCATGGTACCACCCGTGGCATACCATGGAACCTCCCACGGCGTACCATGAAATACTTTGCCGCACCATGGGATGCCGTGGGGATGTCATGGTAGGCCACGGGTATTACCATTGCCATGCCACACCAGAACCCAAATAGTGTAGATCCCTGGTATGTGTACTCGTATTGACTCGATAAAGGGTACCGTACACCGTACCAGGTACAGCCAAAATTACAGGGTTCTACCACGGCATTTCTTCAAAAATGACAATAATGTACATGCCTCAATTTTGTCGATCGCCGCAATGCTGCATTCGGCTTACTCCTGCACCAGGTGACGTCAGGTCGGTGGGATGTGACGTCAGGTCGGTGGTGTCGTTCCTCTTTCAAAGTAGTACCAGGTACACTCGTAGATGTCGCTATTAATAGGAGCTCGCGCAGCAGGATGTTAATAACGGTCGTCGTCAGCTTGTGTGCGTTGATTCGTGTTGATGACGGACGAGCAACAAAATCCGCGAACGCATCAAACGTACTAGATACGAGAAGCAGAACATGAAACAACTACGTACAGCAGTACACGAGTAATCTGATGATTTGCTGCTGTTTCTTATGCGAGTACGACCCAAGTCTGAGTCCGCCGATCGCACACCCCCACCCATCCCATCAGCCACCGTTGACCTGCACGCCGACGATCACACCCCACCCCACTGGCCGCCGTCGAACTGCCCCCCCCCCCCCCGACCCAGTCGGCGAGTGGTCGTCCCTACGAGTACCCGCCCTGCGTTTGGGCGTAGAGCTACAGCTACAGCTGCTGTGCCGTTTCGACCCGTTACACACCCAAAGCCCTCCTCTAGACTGCTTATAGTATATTTGCTCTTCTAAAGACACAAAATGCTGCACTACAGCAGTATCGACTGCTGCTGTTTTTTGTCCGAGCACCCAAGTCCGAGTCTGCCGATCGCGCACCCCACCCCACCGGCCACCGTCGAACTGCCGCCCCCGATCACACCCAACCCCACCCAACTGGCCACGGTTAAACTGCCCTATCCCCCGTCAATCGATGAGCGGTCGCCCCTAGCCGTGCTGTGCTTTTCTGCATACCCTGGTACACGTTTTCGACCCGCTACGCCTCCAAGCACCTCCCCCGCCATAGCATGAGCGTCGCTCTGCAGCAGCACTGGTGCCGTCACGACGGTAGACGTCTCTCCTTCGGCAGTGATATCTGATGGCTCTGGCGCTCTGCAGCAGTATGATATTGATAGTAGAACATGCGGTAGCTAGCGCTGAGTAGAGGTCCTAGTGAAGTAAAAACAGAGGGAGTTAACACATCACGGCACAGGCTGTACTGACGGGTTCGTATCCAAGCAAACCGCCATACAGTACAGTACGAAACCCAATTGTCCTGTTAAGTTTTTCTTGCTCGACAAATGTCCTCATTGTCTTGGTGCCTGCCGTGCTGCTGCTAACTGCTGCGTGCTGTTACTGTTGTTATGTTGCGCGGGTATGCTTTGCATGCTTATTTTGTACCTGGTACCAGGTATCTGCCTACCTGTTGTGTTCTCAATTCACAACCTGTTCGCCTTACAGGTGGCACGATTCCTTCGTTACGTGTTGAAGAAGAAATGTGCTGTGGGAAATGTGATGTTGCGTCGCGTATAAAAACAACTGCTGTGCATTCAAGTATAAAGAGGCTTCGGCCATCTCGAGAGGGGTCCCTATTTTTTTGCGGCGTCAAGACTAAAAACTCGCACTCGCTCGTAAGAATCACGTAATGTACTTATTATAACACGCTCCACAAGTCGTGTGATTGGTCAAGAGCACATCGTGCCTATTTTTGCGCGATAATAATCTGGCTCGTAGTTTATCTGGCTTTCACTTATTTTCTTATTTCGGTGTTTGGCGGTAGTGCCAATATACATGTAGTCTACCAAGTTATTTCGAGCAGCAATGGCAAGCCTTACGCTCTTCCCCACAGTTTTCTGAATTATTTCCCTACCTGGTAACTGGTACGTGTTAGATATCTGCAGAATGCGTGTCGAATCACACGCTATGTATTTAATCCTATGAATAGGTTACACACAGCACAAGTCGGGACTGCGTGTACAGCTGTATCGACCGGCGTAGGGTAGAGCGGCCCGGCCATGGGGGAGCGCGGTATACGAATGTTCACGTACGTAAAAAAACTACGAATATATAGGAACAGAGCGAGTTGTTCATGTGACGATCACAACCATATACGTTAGAAAAAAGACACCAGTACGAGTATGGCCCTTGGCATTGGGGCCCGTATTAACTAAGGTCACTATCAATAATGATCGAAGGGAATTGAACCGAATCGAATTATATTGAATTGATTTCGATTTGACTTCGTGGAAAACATTACACGTATTTTAGGTCCTGTTATGAATGGGGCATGCGCGTGTGTCTTGAAGAAGAGGCAACACGCAAGGGGTCAACGAATACCCCTTGGCTACCAACGAGGCGAGCGACGGCGCGTGCCCTCTCCGGAGCGCCGCCGCCGGCAACTTTTTGTTTCTGCCGGCATCGGCGAAGATCATGTCCCTATTGAGATATGCTGGGTAGGCCAACGCAGCTCTAAAACCCCGCGCTGCGAGGAGCGACGACATCAGTTCTCCTATCAAAGTTCTGAGGAAACTGGTGATGTGCTGGTGGTCGCCCGCGTGTTTTTGGAGGTGCAGCGCGCCGAAGAACTGGGTTTACCGCGGCCTTGACGGCGGCCTTGATTTTTTGTTCGGGCATCGCTGGTGGTCTAGGCTGTGCTACGGGCCTTTTAAGGCCGCGCTGCGGCTGCCCTCCTGCCTCTCGTGGTGGTTGCTTGTCGCCTCTGATCCAGCCGACCACACGGCACAAAATTTCGTGGCGTGCTTCGGTTGCATGGAACAAGCTCGTAGTGTGTAAGTGGCCAAACTCCTCGTATTAATATCCGATATAATTCGAATATTCTCCAACTTTGAATTTTGGAACTCCTGTCAAATTCGATTAATCGAATTTATCTCGCCCCTGAATGAAAACACCTCTGTGTTTTTTTTCGACCTATGGGGATAGGATTCAAGCAAATTCGATTAAATTCAGTTCAATTCGAATACGAGTATTTGTTATCCTTGATACAACGGACCCTTAGACAGGGCACAAAGTTGGCATGCTCGTATGTCTCTTTCATGGTCAGAAACAGGCACAGCGTGTTTGTCTGGAGAAGTGTGGTGAGCTGAAGTTAAGCCTTTGTTACTCGTAATCAGCCGAACGAAAAACGAAAACATGCAATATGACAAAGAGGAACAGCGTGTGTTATTCACGTGGTCCCAGAGTGCAACTACTCTTGTTCTTCAAGGCAGTCTTGACCAGATCTATGTATTTTCGGATCGCATACACCCATTTGAAAATGCTCACACGTACACGCGTTTCTCGCAAATGTTGATATTCGTGTCGCCTGCCGAGCCAGCTCACACGAGAACACCCCGTACCTGCCCGGCATCAAACTGAGCGAACTCATCGTGGCCACCACAACTGTCACAGACGCAACCGAAGGCGCAGACATCGTTTTCGTCGTGGTGCCGACTCCCTTCGTCAGAGGTGAGACCCAAGCAACGAAACGAATCGCAACCTCTTTGCCGTACAAGTACGACGAACATGGTATATACCGGTACCTTGCACGTGGCAACTTTATGTGGTTAGGACCTTTATCATCGGAGAACGTTTTTTCCTGACTTTCCTCTCTCTCTTGAGCATAGAAATGAGGGGAAAAGGGCAATATTTCCAGAATCAAGAATGTTTTTAACAGAGGTAAAAAAATCAGAATCAAAATCTGAAAAATCAGCAAGTGCAGGACAAAACTCTTCTGTAATACCGGTCCTTATTAATAGTAGGGTATACTTTATTATTTGTATGTATGTTCATATTGATATTTATACTTTTGGTGCATACTCTCAAATACCCGGGTACTGATCCTGGTTACATTGTTGATAGATACCTGATTGAAACCCAGGTGCAGGCCCAGTCTATTGTATGTAGTGCAGTATTCCCGTTCGAGATGTGGGCAAATTAAAGTCCCAGAGACTTCGTACGTTAGTAAAAACGCCTCCGCAGGTAGCGCAAGTTCATACTCATAGTTTTCTTCCAGCAAGCATGTTTAGCATAAGCTGCTGTATTGCCCGAAGGGAAAAGTAGCAGTGAGGGACACTCTCAACGAACAAAACAAATCACGATGAAATCATATGTGAAGGATTTGTCTTGTATCGTAATTTTTAAGGTCGAGGTTCACGACAACAACCTAGCGACTCATGAATCCATTTTGTTTTAGCTTTCCCCTAAAAACATAAAACATGATCCGTGACAAGCCGTCGTGGCTCTACTGTAATTACGCCTGATGAAGGCACTATGTAGCCTACGCACCACATTCAGTACAACGAGTAGACACAGAATACACACATACTCGTAGGGCACAGAGGCACTCTTGACCGTGCTGCACCTACAAGTACACAGTGCTACTATTCGGCAAAGTGCACAGAGTATACAAATGGTACCTGATATTATGTTGTTCGCTGTGCTGCTGCTGCTGCTCCTGCTCCCGCTGCTGCTGCTGTTGCAATTGCACAGCTACAGTAGTGTACGCCTTCGAGAGAAGTCCATGTTATCGTGCCTAACCGTAACCGTAACACCCAACACCTACCGCAACGGAAGGTGCTTCGAGTACAGGCAGACAGACGGAAGCGGGCAGTATGGGCCGTGCCCTATTGGGAATACAGCGATACAGGCGGCAGGCGGCAGAGTGGGTCGTGCCCGCGTTGCTGTGTTTCAGTTTCGAGAGGACAAGGAAACACAGCCAGGCGTGGAGAGCTGGGAGCGCAGTGAGACAGAAGGAGGCAGACAGGCAGTATGACTTAGACCAGGCTACGTGCGTGCCCTCTGCGTTATGGCCATGGCTAGGCTACATGCCCGGTTCTTGTTGTGCTACGTGTTTAATGCGAGGTGTTCAACATAACTCGAAGGGTTGAGTATCCCTTCCCCCACGCAGAAACTACTGATAATATCGAGTACACCCCCGCCCGCCCCCCCGTAGAAGCTTGTGGGGTTTCTATGGATCTGCTCGGCTCTAGAAGATCGGAGTGGCTCCCCGCGGTTACTTGCCAGTTTTCTCGACTTTGAAGGCACAGAGCATGCGCCACAAAGCTCGGCCAGGACCCACACTTGCGCCTTGGTGTACATACGCGCGCCCCCCCTGCCGCATGCCCCGCGGCTGAAAGTACGAGAAAAGACCCGCGGCCGGAGGAGAAATGTTGAAATAAAAATAAAAGTGCATTCGGTAGGTATTTGATAGATAATTGGTAGACATATGCTGCGGTAGGGGTATACGAAGTATCTAATTATGTACCAGGTATGCGACTTTCGCTGGAGGAGTTTTGTACAACTATTAATATCAGTGCTATTGGTAGCATTTGCGAGTAACCCACAACCTGAACACGGAGAAAAATTGAAAGTGCAAGACGTCGAGCAGTCCCATGGCCGAGCTGTACGGTGCAGTACACCGAACAAGTGCGGTATTGCTAAACATGAATGTTTTCTGAACGGCGTTGTGTACCTGTGGGTACTCTGAGTACTGTACAGCAGTTTTACTCTTGAGTTAAGGGAGCCTATAAATAGTCAATAAAAATACGGTAGGTGGCCAAAACGTCCAACCTCTTTGGTAGCGCGCGTGTTGCCCTAGTGAAAATAATAAAAATAAGCATACCCTATTAATAATAAACATACCCTATTAATAATAAACATACCCTATTAATAATAAACATACCCTATTGATAATAAGCATACCCCATTAATAATAATAAGCACACATGGTCCAGGCAAAACTTTTTTGCCAAAGGGGGTACCGATTTTTCTCCCCCGTTTTTGAGAATTTACCCGTGAAACACAGTGCTCCAGAATCGCGCGGCCGATAGGAACCTAAAACTGGCCTTGAAAAACCCATGGAGAATGGCCTTTTTCGGGGTAAAAAATGAGGGGATTTACCCCGAAATTACACCCCCTAAATGTCCGAATCGAAACAAAAATTAGAAACGACGTCCAACGCATATCTCATTTGTCGAGAAGACACATGTATGCATACAGGAGTAGATAAAAACATGTAATGTATGTATATATCCATATATCCACAATGATACATCTGTCCATACATGATAATTTACATCTGATACACACTATGAAGATTAATGAAAAGTCTTTTTTTCGGCCAACGTATTTTTTCCCGAAAAAAACACAAAAAAACGACCCAGTGTCCAGGTCCAATTCATCCGAATCTGAGGAGCTCTTCGCCCCCATCGTGCAGGTTTTACGCTATAGTCTCCAATTTCCACAGCTGGAGACGAGGATAGTGGGGATCTTTGCCTGTATCTCGCTTCAAAATATATGAACATGAAATATTATTATCCAGGAACGTACCCCTGGACGAGATACGCTCAAATCCGGCGTAAAAAAGTCGACCTCCAGAATCTTGACCTACTTTTTTGTCAGAAATGCAAATTACTTCGACGCAACGACGATCACGAGGGAAGATAGTAAATATGTCCAAATTTTGTTCTGAAAGGATTGTTCGATCCGTCTGGAAAAGAGCTTTCCGGCAATATAGTTGAGGCGTACGTACTGAAAACAAGTGACCATCGCAAAACAGTTCAATATATGAATGTCGATCTCCTGGAAAAAATGCTCTGCCTGAGCTATACTGTGCCTAGTGTAGTAAGCCTACTGGGTACACCCTACTGTCAATAATACTATTAATAATAGTGAGCGCCGTCGTATCGAAAGCCTATTAAAATTACTAGTAATAGTAATTGTAATAGTAATAGCCATATCGATAGTAAGCCTAGTAATATTAATAGTAATATCAATAGCAAGCCTATATCACGAGGGAAGATAGTAAATATGTCCAAATTTTGTCAGGAAAAATTTGTCAATATATAGGTTTTGTGTGTACCATAGGTTCTATTTACTTTGGTCCCCCGTGAATAGTAATATAAGTATTAATAGTAAGCCTAGTGTAGTAAGCAGTATAGTAATAGCGCCATTGCAGCGTTCACTACCAAGGCGTTGTGGTTCGTATCGATGTCCCGATGGACAATGCCAAGAGTTTGACAAGCGGTCGAAGGTTAGGGTTCGAAGATGATCCGAAGGCACAGCCGAGCCAGCTACGGTGTCTGAGGGCGGCCCCTTAACCCGCCACACAACATGAACAAAATGGTGCTGGCCTTCGTGGTTAGAATGGGACTGCTTTTGAGCAACGCAGCCACCACCATCACCACCACCACCACAACCACAACCACAACCACAACCAGGATGAGGGAGCGGCGTGACAGGCCGCTTTGCTATTCGTTCGTACGCATGTATGTGCTGTGCTTTGCTATTCATTCAACGACACTAAGACTGGAGGCAAGCGCCGCACCAGATTCCCCACAGCCATGCTCCTCGCCGTGCTTCCTCCTCACCCTGCCGCTCGCCTTCGCTTTTCTCTGCTGCTGCTGCTGCTGCTGCTGCTGCTGCCGCTGCTGTTGTTGTTGCCGCTACTGCTGCTGCATGGTTCACACCCTCAACGTATTGCGGGTTGCGGGTGGCGTGTGTTCACTAGACTTCATCGTGAAGCACAGGGACAGCCTTCCGACGGGAATTCCGATCGTGGTGTGCTGTAAGGGAATCGAGAACGGCTCCTTGCTGACGCCTTTCGAGATACTGGAGGAGGAGTTGCCAGGGAAGGTATGATACGATGCGTCATCCAGACGTTGCCTCGTGCCTCTTATTGCCTCTTATCAGGTGTAGTGTAACCTGACATGGGTTTTCCTTTTGGTTGTAAAGTACAACGATGCTGCAGAGTGTTATCACCGGCAGGCGTGTAAGGGTGCGTATGGGATAAGTCAGTCCCCCCAACGGCTCAGTGATACGTTGTTAGTCAGTATTATGTTTTAGTAGCTACAGCCAATTGATGTTGGGTGGCGAGTCAATTCATTACTTGGATTGCTCTCTGTGCCGACGGTATGTGGGCATCTATCATCATAACACGACTATGGAGATGATATACTATTTCGTTTGTCTTTCGAAGCTCGTGTGCAACGTCTATATGAATAGCCGCATAAAGCGACCCCGGAGCGTGATTCAAGACAATCTTCAAAATCGACGAGTTCATGATACAGTTCTGGGAAACCGGCGCCCGACGAGCGATGAAAATAAAAACAAGGACCAAGGGTCGAAGTGCGTGCATTGGGGTGGAGTGGGTTGAGGGAGCAGGGCTCCCACTTTATAGCCGTAAAATGACGGAAGAATAATGAATCAAGCGATCAGGCAAGTGGTACACTGTACTCATCTGCAGAAAGAGCCTCCGTTGGTGGCAATGTCCCGATGTCCGTTTCGCGCATCGCCAAGCGAGTCTTGAAGCACAGCATCATCGGCACCCGGCAAAATGAATGTCCTCTCTACTCGCCAACTCGTAGCCTGCGAACAGCGATGTAACAATGTATCCCACAGCTCTTAGAGAACACGCCCCGCATGGTTACAAACTTGCAAACCTGACTATCGACTACTCAATCGGTC
>JBBMHQ010084506.1:0-11277 GCA_037834295.1 Postelsia palmaeformis | reverse complement strand
GTGGGATCGAACACTCCGGCAGGGGGTGCTTGCTCCCTAGCCCCTGCCCCCCCCGCCGAGGCAGCGGTTTCCTCGTTATCCCCTTCTACGCCCACCGGCGAGATTAGCCCCGCCTCCACCATGGTGCCCAAGTTCATTCCCTTCGGCACCTCGACCTCTTCGCCAGCGGGGTTCTCCCAGAGCACTTTCACTATCGGGCCGTGCTGACTCAAAGCCTCCTTTATCGTCATGCCCTCCGGAACGTCTACTTCCATCTCTACCATCTGAGACACGAGGCAATCACGGGCAGCAGGTGTTTCAGCCAAAGAGTAAACATGGCGCGGGTTATTTGGAGGTACGTTTGGATGACATACTCTCAGTTTGTAAAACTGAGTCTCCGGTGCGGTAATTGCAAACTAGTCTGTCTGTCCGTCTACTGTAATGCTGGCGGTATGGTACGATGTGGCGGATGCATGATATGGCTAAATTTGCCTGGTGGTATGGTATGTTTCAGTATATAAGGTTGCTGCCGTAAGGCTACTGTAAGGTTACTATCAATACTATGAGGTTAATAATGCGTATTATATCTCGGCTTCCCCACATGAGCTGTACAGCCCACACAGCAGTACAGTACACCCTCAACCCGACAACGACAATAATTCAATAATTGTACGCGCCATCGGATAAATAACTCAAGTGCCTACAAATCACCATGAAAAATTGAAACAAAAAGGGGATTGAAAATAGAGCGGACTGTTCCCAGAACTGCTCCTCAATTCAGGAGCCCCGCCAGTCACTAAAACGTTTTGGCCCAAACTACCCCCTTTGCCGTCGAAAATAACGGAAAATGACACCCCCAACTCACCTCAGCGCCAATAAGCTTGGCTATCTCTGCAGCCCCCTCCTCCCACGAGTTGATGTCAGGAAGTGCCTCTTCTTCCGGATCTTCGCCGAATAGCTCCTCCAGCCTAGCGTCGGATCCTTCCTGCACCAAACGATTGGCCATTCTTGCCTGCTTCAAGTTGTCTTCCGAGAACCTCTCGCTGTCATCGCCGGTGTGTGGAACATTATCAGAAAGTCAAACGCAGGTCGCAATACGAAAGCCAAGATTGGCGTGAGCGGCGTGGCAAATCGTTTATAACGGCTGATGATTCGTGACCACCTGCAGAAGAGGAGCTGGAGTGTACGGCGAAAAAAAACTCCCGCACAACAGACTCGGCAGACACGGCAGACTACGAAGCGCGGTGCTACCCGTAGGGTGGCGGTTTATTATTATTTGATCTTAAGCATCACTCACTACTTACAAGCTCATTTTTATCGGAGAGCTTTTTTCCTAGAATTTCCAAAGTTTGGAAATAATTGGAGGTATATGTATACGTATGTTTGTAAAATTTTCGTACTTTAGCCAACTTTTCCCTTCGCACAGGCACTTTTTGGCAAATCAGTGAGTACTCGGACACATGAACCCCGGCCGGACACATTGGTATTGGGCTTGGAGCCATCCGTGCACTCTGGAGCGCGTGGCGGGCGCTCATTTTTTTTTTTCCTGGCGGGAGTGGATAAGACGATTTCCCTGGTTTCGATACGAGAGGCCTTATTTTGTACGTTCGTATCGTTAAAATGTTATGTCTGTTTTCTCCCATTGGCTCTCATTAGCTGTGAGCACACAGCTCATACATTTAGATCAGGTATACAAACAGACAACGCAGGTCCCATCGTTCCAACGCTACCGCGTACACGCCGTGCGTGTGCGACAAAACCATATGCGCAGTACTGCTGTGGCTGGTTGTGTTTGTCAGAGCCTGCCGTCCGTCTTCCACAGTCTGCCTTGTTACCACAGGTGCCAAAATGTTTTTCATACGTACATAACCAGGTTGGCGTGTAACCTACTGTACCTCCCATCATCATCACCACCTCTCTTCCTCCTGCTGCTTTTTCTGCGTATTGCTGTGTGGGATCCAACATTGCCACCGCTCCAGCTGTGCTCAGCACAGTGCGCCGACAGCAGCAGCAGGCAGCGTACTATACGTACGTGGCAGACCCGCGCTGTACTCTCAGTGCTCAGTAGTGTTCGCTGTTATCATCGCGGCATTGGCCTTTGCACGTATGTACCTACCTACCTCTTGCTGAAGTGTGTGACCGGCATTTTTTTATCCGGGCCGATCGTCCCCGTATCGTACGTTCGTTGAGTTCAAAACAACAACAAGTTCGTACGCGAACAAGCATCGTGTACCAAATACAGTACTGACTGTTGTGTGTCCTCCACTGCTGACCGATATATCCTATTGAGCCAGCTCAAAGGGCAGCAGTAGTACACCTTCTTTTGTTGCAGTACGCGTATCTTCTCCTATCGTATAATATCATATGGCGTTTTACAGCAGCAATACTACTGCAGCACATACATGCACGCAATTGAACCTGTAAGCTACTACTCTACACGTTCCTTTGTCAGTACGCGTGTCTTCTGCTGGCGTCTCATATTATATGACATTTTACAGCAGCAGTACTGCTGTTGTAGATGCAGTTGCACCTGTACAACGTTTTCCATCAAAGAGATTTTCTGCGATGTGTAAAAAATGCGATGCGCCAGTTGTATAATATGAGTACTTCTTCGTATCTACCTGTAGTGTAGATATAAAAAAATGCGCTTGATGCTTTTTTTGTTGCCGAGCTTCGACTCGCACGATCCCCACTTTTTTTTTTCTCAACTTTTGACTCATTTCGTACCATGTTCACGCCGCAAGCATTAGACTGATCGCCGCGAGTCATCTCTGTTCAGGATTAATATCCACTTCTTACCGGTAACCATCTTTTACATTGTTGAAACGACCCCACAGCAGTATTTCCACAAACAGCAGGATATACGTCTGTCTTCAAAAATACGTGTGTGTTTTTCACGTTACCACTATTATTTCGTTCTTGCGCCACTCCCCTAGGGACCTCCCGGAGGGGAACCTTGTAATATGTATCAATATACGGAGGTGCTCTGTCAGTGTTCGTGGAATTCTCCAAAAGCGAAAATATCAAGCTTGTAAAATTTCACGTATTCGGGGGAGAAAACCCGAGCAAAATCTGGAAGATTGAAAAAATTGCGCGATTTGTTTTAGGAAATTATGGGGAAAAAGCTCTCCGATAAGAATGACCCTAACACGAGGTCAATATCTCACCCGAAATGTGACTTCAGATAATTTCGTTCCGCGCAACCCGACCAAGGTTTATAACCCATACACAACTACTACTGTATCCCGAAAACAAATAATCTATTGATGCGGGGTCCGTCGACGTCAAACGTGGGGAGAACCCCCGGTTCGACTCGACATCTAAGACACTTTCTCTTTCTTAAGGGGCTAGCGTGTAGGATACGCCAGATTTTTGAATAGGATCGGCACGGACGATCCCACGAAACTGCCATCGGCGATGATGGAGAGGAGAGTGCGTGTACGAGGCGCAGGCCTTGCATTCCAATCTACAGCGACTACATGTCACGGGACAATGTCACTGCTGACGACGAAAAGCCCAGGAATATGGGTGACCACAGTCATACAATAAGATGTGCGGATATCCATGACCTCGGCGAATGGTGGAACGTCCGCGAGACATTACCCATACGACGGTCTGGTCGAGAACCTGGAACCAACAATGATAGTCAATGTATCATACTCATCGGTCGTTGCTTACTTCAATAGCTCAACCGGTCAGAAAAATATTGCCTCAGAAGGCAAATAGAGTCCAACCCCTACGAGGGGATGGGTCGCTCCTAAGATCATGTCGACCAGGGTACAAACACAGTAATAACTAGTACTTCAAGTAATTCATTGTAATCGGGACCCACCATGGGGCCAGATACCAGGTACCCCCTTATGTACACGAACTATAGTTACTGCAGCTATGATGACCATAATTACTATACCTGTATGTAAGGTCCACCCGTGATAGTTATTACAAAATACGTTTGAAAAGAGCCGCTTGTCTACCGAAAACGTGATCGGAGACAGACAAGGCGGACCTGTGTGACGTAATGTATGTGCAGGCGGTGTAGGAATTCGAAGCAGCAACCGGCGCAGCACCTTGCGTCGTAGTCGTTCACCGCGTCCTGCGCTCCACCATCCGACGCAAAATTCGTTTGAAGCCCTGGCGCGGTCTCCTCGTCCTCCTGACAAGAAAAACGATTCGGCAGGGCACCAGAGAAACATGTCACATACTGAAACGACGGAGCAAGCAAATTTCATCGAATTAAGTATCATAGCGCGATAACACCAATTCTACCAAGAGCAGACGCCAATAATTCCATCAACAACAGGACACACGACAAACTTCGCAGAACAGTCGGGTGCAATCTAGAAGCGGTCAGCACTAGAAAGCTGAATATTAATCCTGGCGTACCACGTTTTTGCTGACCTCATCCGCAACACCGGATTCCGTGCCGAACAACCCCCCAACACGTGACAGGATATTCCCATCGTTGGCTCCCTTCAAGGCCGCGCGTTCCATACCCAAATCCGTCGCCAGCGACGCCTCCAGCGACCCCCCTCTCGTGCGCGACGGCACCGGCGGCCGCACATGAACGCCGCTGCTGCAAGAATTTGTGTGTAGTACTGCCCCGGTCCCAGCGACCGAGAACCGATCCATCGAAAACACTCGGGAAAAAACGTCATCCTCTGGAGCCGAACAGCCGCACACGGCGTCCGCAACCAGCTGCGCTGTTTTGGGAGCTAGGAGCACGCCATTCCTCCAGTACCCTCCAGCAACAAAGAGGTTAGGGCAGCGCGGTGACGCACCAAGGACAGGGAAGGTGTCTGGGGTGACCGGGCGCAATCCAGCCCAGGTGCGCTCTATTGCGAGATCCGCGAGAGCCGGGCAGACCTTCACTGCGGCGTCGATGATTTGTTTCATGCCAGCCGGGGTGTTGTGCAGGCCGTACTCTCCCACCTGTGATTGAAGGCAGACAGGCGGGCATGTAGCAGTAGTGCAAAATACAGAGCGTTCTATGAGTTTAATTTTCAAGAGCAAATCAGCAGACAGGATCGCAAGAACGGATGCTTTGAGCGTACATTTTCCGTCGACAAATATTAGCGGACTACCAATACCAGGCAGCCATGTCGGCTCTGGGACTCCTCTACCAAACCGAGAGCCTTTCCAAATCGCTTGACGGTGTCTGCCAGTAGGGAACACACCCGCTACTCTAAAGAACTCCCATGCCTACGGGGAAAAAAATGGTACCAACATCTGTTGATTATATAGCACTACCTGCTGGACCACTCAGTCAGCTACGGGAAAAAAATGGTACCAACATCTGTTGATTATATAGCACTACCTGCTGGATCACTCAGTCAGCGCTGACTGAGTGGTCTAGCAGGTAGTGCTATATAATCAACAACATATAGGTGCATCTATACCTGGTATACAAACTGTATACTTCAAGAGTGACTGAGCACGAGGCGGGACTACTTCTTATCGTAGTGCGAACGCACGTGCAGGCATGTAGGCAGGGGAGTAGGCGGTTTCAAGACATCCGGGCACCGCTTCAACATGCCCCATGCCACTACGCTATCAACGTCAGACATGAGCTCACTAGCTTCAGTTTTATTCTCTCTTATTTCTTTCCATCTCATCCATTATCTTCGCCCTTGTTTTCTCTCGCTCTTCCTATAGTCGTAACTCAGATCTGGGGTCACAAGGCAAACCAGTAGGGTCTTCTCCCTCCTTCCCACTACGGGGTTTGCCTTGGCAGGCATACTTGGGCCCTTTCTTCCCTCGTCGAACCACGAAAAAATTAATTGCGCCTACCCACGCTACGTTAATATGCGCTCTCAACAGCCGATTCCGTATTTCATTGGATTCTTGCGAATATATTCAAAACTTCGACTGACCCACGTGGGAGGCGAACTTCAGCACCAGCTCTTATTAACAGTAGCATTCGTGGGTATAAGAAACCACTGCGAGTGGATCACCGGGGCGACTGGCTGCCACAAAACACTCCGACAAATTCCCACCCACCTCGACCGTGGATCCCACGACGACACGGCCATCTCGTTTGGGTATTATGTAGCACCCTTCGGCGAAGAACACTCGCGTGAGACCCAACCCCCCGCCTTGCTTCGGTGACCCCTCGCCAAGTCCGCCCTCCGGCTGCCTGAGCGACATCATCTGCCCCTTGTGCGGCAACATCGGGACCGGCATCAGCTCTCGCATCCACGCCCCCGCGGCAGACACAACGGCATTCGTGTGCAACTGCCTTCCATCTTCCAATACGACGGAGTCCACAGATGACCCTTCGAGGCTGTACACGAGACTCGCTGCGGCCGTCCTGGGGTGGAGAGCAAGAGGGTCGGGCAAAGAGAATGCCCATCGCGGAGAACCGGTCTGAAATAACGACGTTTCGCAGTTTGCAGTTCGGAATAGACAGCATCAAGCGATGGGAATTGGGATTCGCGACTTACGAGCTGTGCATCCCTCACATGTGTGTTCCTCATCCTGTCCCACGGAGAGACTCGTGCAGCATTACTGTTGATAGTAGTGTAGCTCTACGTACTGTTCACTATATCGTACCGACAGTACGGACATGCTGCCAAAAGTTGTGATGGGGGCATCAGGAATAGCAGGCCACCCCAGCTACAGCCAACACAACCGAACACAAGGAGCTACCGAAGAAGAAACGGCCTCCAACTGCCGCTGCCCTGACTCTTCGCTCGACAGGTCCTTCTTTTCAGAGAAGGAGAGTGAAACTATTACCAATGTAGCCTACAACTCGTGCGGTAACTTACCCTTGGAGTATCTCTACGCCAGCCTTGCCACAGGCCTGCTCCAACACCGCGAACATCCGCTGAGCGTCGATGCTCATGTCTTGAGGGAACCACCATGCTCCCACGATATCAGTCGAGAGGGACGGCTCCATTTCCAAAGCCTGGCTCATGGAAAACCGGGGAGGAGGACGGGTCAGGTTCATGCTACAGATTATAGAGGGTATGTACGTGGTATATAATGATATATTACGGCTATTATATACCACGTATTATACGGCGGTCAGAGTTAGGTTCAGGGTGTGTGTTCTTCACATTATACCGTTCTTTTTACCCGTTGACATCCGTCACAACCAGTGTCCGTGCCAATTCTTCAATCCTAGAGAGATACAAGTTATTTGGTCACAAAACTACGCCACAGAGATACTACGTTGCCACATACCTGTATGCAGTAAGCACAGAGGACATTGCAATGCCATGCCATCATACTGGATACGAAAGGCACGATATACACATTCTATGAAGAAGAGAAACGAAAAAAACAAAAATAAGGGCAAAAACAAAGAAAACAGATCGAACGAGAAAAATGGTCTAAGACGCAGACCAGTTAGATGGCCCTTCGATGCGAGCCGAGCGAACTGTCAAACCAAAAGGTTGCACCTGGGATTCTGCCCCGCCTACGTCCGATACATAATACCTGGTACTGCAGTACCAGTATAGCACTCGCATTATCATACCAACTGCTGACTAGTACTCTGATCGGAAAACGAACACCAAGTAGGGGTCGATCTTAATGACGAGAGTTTTTTCGTTTTTTCTAGGTGTTTTCCCGAAAATTCGGTATTTTCCGGATAATATTCCGGGAAAAGCCGAAAAACTCCACCCATCCAAAAAGTCATCTATTGATAGAGTTTTTAGGGTTTTCCAGGAAATTCAGGGACAAGGCTGTAAAGGATCGGGCAGCCCCACCGCCCGAGCTGTGCCACCACTCGAGAGCGCGCGCAAGTCATGGCGGAACGCAGAAGGCGCAATAGCTTTCTGGGCTCTCGTGGCCGAGTTCACAAGATGTCCGCACCGGGGTGGCCGACCGACTGAGCTCGGCGACGGCAATAGCTGAGACTTTGTCGCTTTGGGCAAGCGTTGGGCGTTGTTGCGTGACGAGTTGGTCATGGATTTCACTCCCCAAGGCACCGACACCGGCCTACGAGTCAGGCCGATGACAGTGGGGCCACCGCACGCATGGGTTCCGCGAGCGCAGCTGCTATAGGAACGGTTCTGTGCCGGGTGGACGAATATTTCCCGAGCCAACTGAGGCAATTACTCGATAAGATTCAAGCCGAATTTTGTGAGATGCCGAAATTTCAGGAAAAAATGAAATACAATACGTGTCGTTAAGATCGACCCTAAAGTATACGTATACGAACGTATAACACGTACTCGTTTAGAAGGACGACTTCCAAATACGAATAGCCGTTCAGCCCACGGTTGCAGCAGCTTCATGCTTAGCTCTACAGAGGTACACACGTGATAGCACTGTAAAACAATACGATATCAGGCGCCTGGTATCTGGTCCGAGTATACATAACGGCCACACACTATAATTGACACAATATACACAGGAGCACATCTAACAGAAGTGCACAGAGTGATGGTTCCCAATCCTTGCACCGAGCGTAGCGTTTGCGCAGCTCGACCTGAACTCAAGGTGAACGACAACTGGCACCCGACCACAGCAGTACGAGCAGTACGAGCAGTAGAGCGCACAGAGTAGCGCAGAGCGCAGAGCCTTCCTGGTTATGTCATACCAGGTACCTCGTATCGCTACGTATAGCCTGATACCAGGAAATACAGCATTACATCTCGGCAAATTCACCACGTGGGCGTACTGGATGCCGTTGGGTAGCCAACAGTCAGAACGCGCAGACAACACTCGCTTCTTAGGGCGACATCGGTCGCACAAAAATCAACAACACCAACAATGTCGCAGCGGCCAGCATCGAGGGCCGATGGGCAAGGTCTTGATTATGGGTGTATTGGGGGTGAGGGGTGAGGGGAATTGGACGGCATTTCCGACTTTAAGGCCGCCAGAGAAGGATCCACTGCGCACGGCACAGGACATGCCCGGTGCAATAATATTCCGCGACACTGGGACTGCAACAATCGCCCAACATGTAGATGTGTGCGAGTGACCAGGTGCGTTGTACGCAAATAACCGCCGTGTACCAGGTATAATACTATTAATAGTACAAAATCAAGCAAGGTCGCAACTACAACATCTTGACTACCAAGTGCCAGGTAACGCACAGTACCCAGACATAATAGCATGTATATACCAGTACATGTCATCCTTAACTACTCTGTTGTTTAAATTTAACGCAACCACTAAACATCCAACGAAGTTGAATCCTCGCCGGACCTGGTCTCTGTCGATCCAATGAGCCTGCCCCCCCTCCGGTGGCGGACTCCACAAGTGGACAGCATCCCCTTCGAACGCTGGACTCACGAAGCCTCCGCAGCTCCAGAAGTGCGTCTCGGCCTTCTCTCCCCCCAGTCCAGCGATAGCTTCGATACTCGACACCCACTCAGCGTACATGGCCCTGCTACTTAAGCACAAGTCGAGGTACGGCCCGCTCTCCAGCCTCTCCGCCTGGGGAGCGATCATACCACCGGCTGCTTCTGCTGCTGCCTCAGCACGGCTGCGAGAGAGGACGGTTACTTGTCTGCCCCGTTTGGCCAGCTCGAGAGCCGTCGAGAGTCCGGCAAGCCCGCCACCGATCACCACAACGTCTTTATTGATGTTCACGCCGGAGGCAGAGCCCGACACCATCATTTTTGGCGGCGAAGTCCACACCGACTGGCTGGGGGCAGCATTGGTGTGCGAGATTCGCGCTGTCGAAGTCAGGAAAGCACTCCCCCATCGCCCGGCGCCGCACGCGCACAGGACTGTGACGATCCTGCCCGTTTTCCGCATCATGGCACGGAGGAGCCGCTCGTGTGCCGCTGGGTTGTGCCTTGCACAGCACCTTCAGGAGAAATGAAATCCTAGCACGATTAAAGGTGCAAGCTGGGCGCCAATTGCGGGGGAGGAAACTCCAGCTAGGAGACTTAGCCTTGAGGAAAGAGCGCCGCAGCTGCCACGTTTCTCATGAGAAGCACCTGGGAAATCACCCCTTTTTCCCATGGCATAACTGCCTTTACATTTACTACAAAACCCAAGAAACCCAAAATCCACACTGCTGTCGCAAAACGCAAAAAAACATCCAAGGGCAGCCAAGCAGCAGCACCCCCCACGATCGCCGCAGCACTATCAAGCACCGAGACTCGTGCGGGTCCAGGTTTTCTGCTTTATTGGGTGAGTAACTTTGCCACGCAAATTATTGGAAGCACAAGCTTAGGGAGAGCTTAGACCAAGGCAGCTACCGCGGGGCAGCTTCTGCAGCCCACGGGGTTGGGGACAGAGGGGAAGGATGGCCGGTGAGTCGGCGTTCCTCTTTGGCTATTCTGCAGCATTGGCGGACTGCTGTGCAAGAGCACGAGCAGTGTTGCATGGAGTCGCTATGACCCACCACGTTTTTCGTATTAACATATAATTTGTCGTTTGTCCGCGCTGCTGCAATATCGAGACGAGCAGTCGTTGAGGGTTTGGTGTGAAGCGACAACACATTACGTAGCAGCTGTTGGAGAAACGAGGTGCTCCCAAACAGCACACAGCAGCACGCACACCAACACCAACCTACTGCTGTACGATACGTTTTCCAGTGCTTCCCAGAGGTGGCATCAGTGCTCGAGGAAACGCTCCAAGGCCCAGGGTACACTTGCTGTTTTTGCACCGATGTACAGCACTGAAGGATATTGGTTCTCTGCATCAAGAAAGTCAAGAAAGTCTGAAGAGGGCACAGGACCACAAACAACCGACACCACGAAGAACTCAAGATACCAACTACTCCGTATTAATACTGCTGTACGACGAAATCACGAAAGCATCATCCTACTCGTAGACAGATCGTCGGGAGCAGAGTCCAGTGAATCTCTTAACCCCTCCCTGCTGTAAAATGTGAACTGCTGTGGTCTTCGTGAAGAGTCCGCTGCAGCCACGGCTGACAACTGACGACTGACAGCTCTACCTACGGAGACACCATAGGGGCCGATCACTCCCCCCGTGCCGTGATGAACCGTATACCTGAGGGCCCATCTTAACGTGAACTTTTTTTCATGATACTCCGCCAATCTTTTCTTCGTTTTATTTGATTTACATCTGATTGGTCGAAAAATGAATCACCAAGCAGGCATTTTGATGTTTGATTCTGATTGGTCGAAAAATGAATCACCAAGCAGGCATTTTGATGTTTGATTCGAATATCACGAAGAGAAACGGATTCGGCAAGAAGGCGTTAGGGACTTCTTTTGCTTTTCGTGATATTCGATTTCGGGAGTTCGTTCTGCTCGACGTGGCATGTTCCTGAAACCGAAGCAAGCCACGTAAACTTGAGCCGTGTCGTCGGCTGCTTCACAGGTGAGATCCACCATTCCCGACAGACAGGGCTACCGGAGCAGCCGC
>JBBMHQ010084495.1:0-11279 GCA_037834295.1 Postelsia palmaeformis | reverse complement strand
TCAAAATCCTCGGCCCGGCCCGGCCTGGCCCATACATTTTCGAACATCTCGGCCCGACCCGGTCCGGCCCATCAAAGAAATCTTTCCGGCCCGGCCCGACTCTACGGCCCACGACAAGCCCTGAAATTTTGTGCTATGATATTGACATACATTAGGCTATGATACCGCTGTGCCGTCAAACGAGTGCAACCGGCCTCACCGTATCCGCGCCTGCACCCGCCGGCTGAACCCCCAGCATGCAGCGGTACGAGTACGAGCGCCTTGCAGCGTCCCGCCATTTCGCCAATCGAACGGAAACTGACCGGCTGAAGAGTGACGGCAGCACTGGTATGTACGTGGTAAAATCTACTGCACCATTATACATCAGGCTGTGATGCAGCTGGTAAAGCACCAAGTACCTGGTGTAAATACTGGTACGCATGGTATCCATGGTATCGTGTTTTATATATTGGTACCCAAAGTGTACTACTAATACGTAACCAACCTCAAGGCGTCCGGCGTGTTGGCTCCCTCTGAAAGCATGTGCTGTCTCTCCTGCGCATCCAGCTCGTGGGCGATTTCCGCTAGGTCAGGGGCCGAGTAGCTAGACCCTTGCACCAAGTTGTTGATGCAGTGCTGCCCGCAGAGGCTCGACACTTGCTTCTGTTATTACCAGTATGAAGAAGCGATGCATCATGCATCATGGTGGCGGGAGTGGGCGGGGATCGATCTGAAGTAAGTCGCTCGTACAAGCTCGATATTGGCCAAGGGTAGGTAGTATACGTGCCGGCCACACGTTGATACGGCGGTACTGCCTTTATATTGCTAGTATATTGCTATTTTATTGCCATTATATTGGTATTATATTGCTATTAATGGGAGCTGTGATGAGATAGCAATACAAGAGCCTTTACGTGGCTGCAAAGTCCTCGGCTCCAATCTGACCAACTCCAGTACGTAACACAACAGCAGTATTGATATTTTATAGTAGGCTTTGTCCTTAATAGAACAGACAGCAGTTACAATTTACCGCCAGTACTCGTACAGGTGCAGCATTTTTATTACATTTTTATACCAGACCAGTCGACACACTTTTCCAACGCTTGCTGTGCTGCAACTACGAATACTACTGATAACGCTAATTCGAAGTAATTTGTCCCCAAAAACGAGGGTGCAACTTCTAGAAGGGTTAGGGACCCCGGGGGTATAGTGCTGATGCAGCGACCCGCCCACCAGCACGAGGCGGCCAACGTAATACGCACAACGTGCTTTAGCAGAAGTGCTGATGCTGTCTTATCCAGACGTGGGCTGGTCTTGCCAATGGCATAAGCTATCTGTCGGCTGAATAGTGGGCTATGAGGTACTCTGGTATCAGGTGCCAGGTTTCACTTTTACGGCTTCGCTACTGCTACCGCTTCTGCTGCAAAAAGACAAAACACGTAGAATTTTTCACCAAGGACAGCCGCACGGAGAGGCCCTTTTCCTGCTCTGTCGAGACACATGCCACTGCACCTCATGGTAAACCCACAGATCACTGGTTTCGTTGTAGCTCGATCCCTCCATCGAGCTATTTCGCAATTTCCGTTGTCGTGTCCCGTGGGTTACATTAATAATAATAGTTGCCGAATAGGGTTTCATAAGGATCAAGGGAAACATTAAGTAGACAGGGGAGCGGGGTCCAGTACTTGCTCAAAGTTTTTTTCATTTTTCATTTTGAAACCTCAACCAAAGTTGGGGGCCTCTCACCGTTTTTAGACGCACTGCAGGCTACAGCATCACAGCAGCACAGCGGCAGCAGTACAATATGTGCTACTTGCTATAAAGTATCTACTTCGTACGGCTCGAATTTTATGGCCCCCATAGGTAGGCTGCACGAGGCAATTCACTTGTTTATTACTATGTTTTCGTGGTTCGTAGACGGATTGTTCTGTCCAGACGACTCCAGATCAAGAATGGGATATAAAGGATGAGATGGTCAACGTCCGCAGGAAGATGCGCATCCATAGCTCAACAAGGTTACACCACAGCGCCACGCCAAGGGGAGCCAAGTAGCAGCAGCTGCTGCTGTACTGTACAATGCACCCAGCAGTAAACAGCATTGTCGCTCAGCCGTGAGTATGTTTTGCTGAAGGCGTACGCTATCCAACAAAACTCATGGAATTGTACTGTGAGTTCGGCCTCATTCTATGCAAATCTCCTGTAACCTACAGCAGTAGCAGTACCCGGAGTTGTTTGGCACGGCCGATGCTGTTGTCATCGCCATTTCTCGCCACCTTTCCTCCCTGAGGCAAGAAAGGAGGGTAACAGAATGAGCCTAGCGGCAAGGGGGGGGGACGAGAAGACTGCACCAAGTATCCCAACCATGGCGAAGGTGGGCGCACTGTGAGTAGGTCCGGATGAAAAATAATGGATTATGGGCCCAACCAGGCGGAGTTCGAATCAACAGTCAGCAGTCAGCAACATGCGCACCCGAAAGACGACCGCGACGCTTCATCAAACGCGGTTTCGCTGCAACAGGAAGGGGCCAGAGCGGGGCGATCCGCTTCCCAGCACACCGAGGTGGGAATGGTAAAGGTCGTTAATACTCCGATGTTTGACTTTTCTGTGCCTATGGCCGGTTGCCCATGGGAAGCCCCCGTATCAATTGAGTTGGAACCTATGTGGTATTGTAGGCGTACTGCTCACGGCTGTGGTGCTATGGTTGCGTACACTGACTCCCACACTGGCTCCCATGCGGGTTCCCACGCTAGCGGCCATACTGGCTCCCATACTGGCTCCCACGTGGGCTGCCAGACCGGCTCCAACGGGTTTCCATTCGGGCTCTCGAGAGGGTTCCCAAGGGGCTTCCACATGGGCTCCAATATTGGCTCCTATCCCACGCGGTGTTTCACGCGGGCTCCTGTGTGGGCTCCAACATGGGATCCCGTGTGGGCTCCCACGTCAGCTCCTTTACGGGCTTTATAGGGGGATTCCTCATGGGTTCTCATACGGGCTCCCACGTGGGCTCCCAGACGGGCTCGCGCGGGCTCTCAAGAGGGCTCACAAGGGGGCTCCCAAGGGGGCTTCCGAGGGCGCTCCCTCATGGGCTCCCACATTGGCCTTTAGGCGGGCTCCTACGCAGCATCCCACACGGGCTCTTACGCCGGCTCCCAAACGGGCTCCGAAGGGAGCTCCCACATGGGCTCCCATGTGGGCCTTCAAACGGGCTTCCACATGGGCTCCAAGACGGGCTTTCACGGGCTCCCATACGGGCTCCCAAGGGGGTTCCCATGAAGGCTCCGCCGTGGGCTCCCATACTCGCTCTTATACGAGCTCCCATGAGGTGTTCCACGCGATGTCCCACACGGCCTTCAACGCGGGTTCCCACGTGGGCTCCCATGCAGACATCCAGACGGGTCCCATACGGGTTCTCGGACGAGCTTCCCATCCTGGAGCCCGTATGGGAGCCCACGTGGGAGCCCAAGTAGGACACGGCGTGGGAACCCGTATAGGAGCGCAGGTGGGAGCCCGCGTGGAACACTGCGTGATGAACACGTGTGAAACGGCTTGAAAGCCCGTATGGGAGCCCGTGCGGGAAACCGCGCCCGTATGGGGGCCCTCATGGGAACCCACGCGCTTTCGCATATAGGAGCGCGAGGGAGCCCGCGTGGGCGCCCGTGCGAGAGCCGTATGGTAGCCCGCGTGGGATCCCGTATGTGAGCTCTTATGGGAGCTCACTTGCGACATCGCGTGGGAGCCCGTATAGGAGCCTGCATGGGAACTCACGTGAGTGTCCACGCGAAACCTCATATGAGAGACCGTATGGAAACGCAGTTGAGAGCCCGCATGGGAGCCCGCGTGGGCTGCCACGTAGATTCTGCGGGAGCCCGTGAGATACTACCGTGGCACTGCGATGATCTTGCCATGGAGCGTTGGTGGGACTGCTATGATGCAGTTTTATGGCAGCGGATGCGATTAACACCCATATCATTCCCACGGCAGTGCCATGAGAGCTCATGGAGACCCATCAACGCCCCATACAAGCCCGTGCAAGTCCATTGACACTGCCATGAAAATAACGCTCTGCACTTAGGGCCGTTTTGAACGACGCATATTTAGCAAAAACTTGCTAAATTTCCATAATATGGAAGCATTTTACTTGCCAAATAGGAAAAAACTTGCCAAGCTCTTCTTCGTGGTTTACACTTCTTGTTCTTTGGCAAATTCATGGAAAGAGAAACTTGCTATTTTATTCGCTATTTCAGCCCAGTAACGGTATTGCAAGGTGGTACGAACCAGACCACTCCACGACGCCCCACTCTAGACACGCTCTAACTTGTGTAATAGAGGGAGATTCAGCGGATGCACGGTTGCATTGACATCATCAGCCAAGATAGGGCTGGCGAAACTGGCCGTGAACCGCGTGTGGATGCGGCATGGGCGTGGTTTTGAGGTGAGTGCAGGCTAGTGGTGAATAACAAACACAAACAGCAGCCGCCCCAGCTTTTCCATGGGGTTTTGACCAGGCCGGAAGCACTGCCGACCTCTGACGTACATGCGCTGTGCCTAGGGTCTTGTTTGCGTCAGCGCTCTTGCCGTAGGGGGCCTCGGCGTGCGATCGGCTACCTGCTGCTGCTGCTTTAAGGGATTTGAATAAAATCTGAGGGCGTTATGATGCGAACACTTGTCAAATTGCCAAATACTTAGCGTTTAGCGTTAGAAAGCTTTTACTTCTTTTTAGCAAGTTTTTGGAAATTTGAACTTTCTAAATAGCAAGTAGTTTGCTATTTCTAGCAGTCGTTAAAAACGGCCCTTGCTTCGAGAGCAGTCCATTATTAAGGGCTCTTATTTACCATATGAGCCCTCCGCTGCAAATATGAGCACCCCCTTTTCCGTACACACTCTAGAGTGGATACACACCTTGTTCATGAGCACTGGCACCTTCCTTTGTTTATCGAGGAAGAAAGTTGAAGTCCTGCGCACAACAAGAGCACGGAGAAGAAAAACGTACAGTTGACGCTCGCTCCAGAGGTGCCGCCAGCACGGTCGCGGTTCATTTTCGAGCTACGGCGACCGACGGAGACCTTGGGGGGGGGGGTCATGTGCGTGATACGGCGAGGTCAAGATTGTGGACACCCGCAACAAGAGGTCGAGTCACCGTGAGAAACACGTTCTGTGGCCGGCACTCAAGTCTGAAGTGACTCAATAAAGCAGAGTTATGACAAAGTGCAAAGTCGACGGCCGCACGCGGCAGAAGGCGTACTCCCGCCAATACACAACCTTCGCTTGGCACTGGAAGGAGTGAAGGGGGTTGATGGGTTGAGGGGTGAGATGTTTCCTGTGCGAGAGGTCATCAATACAACTGTTGTCGTGGGTGTTAGGGGTAAAGGCAATGTCAAGTGTTGGGAAGTCGACAGCATGCATGCTCCGAGAAAGGCAGAGGAGGGCTTGACAGACCGCTTGCGACTTTTCGCCATTACAGCAATTGACGTACTAGTGGCAGCAAGGTGGCGAAGATGTGCGCCGAACACCGCGAAGAGGCAATTCTTTGGTTGCGACTGATGCCGTGCTCTCACGAGAGGTGTGCCAAGCTACAACCAGAGTGCGGCGCAGCCGGTAGCAATGTTGCGAGGCGATACTCTCAACACGGGAAGGTGGCGGTGGTGACGGATGTGGACGCTTCTTATCCTTGAAGTGGCCAACTCAAGGCGCCGCAGAACCTGACACGTCCCAGTCTTGAACCAGCCCTTTACAGAGGAAACATCCGAGACTGGCAACAACAGGTATGCCTTCTGAGTATGGTTTCGGTAAACCTATGCCTCCGCGATGCCAACAGCCCCACGAGGAAGTTCTGTGCGTGGCGTTGCATAGAAGGGCTGGTTAATGCTGATAACGTTGCTGGCGGAGTTGTGCCAAAGCCCGGCGAGGTTGTGACGTTTTGATGCTGGTAGTGGCAGCTCTGTGCACGAAGATGGCGTCGGGGAAAACTGAAGGGACGTTCTACGATAGGTATATCTTAGTTGAGGGGAAATAAACTAAACCGCCACGGCATCCTTACCGGGCGTCAGTTGCAGGAGATACGCAATGCCAGAGATGGTGTGGATATCTGAAGTTATTGAAGGTGCGCACCCCAGACATCCCATGCATCAGTCGTATTAATACGTTCGGCCCCGTTGAATTCCGCATTACTCATTGGGGGACATAGGAGCCCCAGGAAATTCAGGGTGAACCTTTACCGCAGAATACCTCTAAAGTAAACTTTCCACACTTTTTTGTTCGGTAAGACAAATTCTTCCTCGAGCAGGGCAGAGCAGCGAGGGGGGTTTTCACAGCGACCCCGTACGGTTTTGGTCTCGCGTAATGCGCTAGTCCTGTCACACCGAAGGTGGCCAATGACGCTTGCGTGCCTTTGGCCATTTGTTTTTCACGGCAGATGCGCACGGACTAGCCGGAGGGGCTGGTGTAGATGCCACCCCCTTGCAAAGCCGCGTCCGTTGCGGTGTGGTGTAGGTGGCGGCAGTGCAAATAATACTCGAGACCTCGTTGTCCATCTGCGGTAGCGGTGATGTTACTGCTATGCAGCACATTAAGAAGGTCGGTCTTTGTCCTTGTTTTGCTCCAGGTAGCGTTCAGTCGGGTACAATAAGGCAATTCCAATGGCCAAACTCTGCGCAGTCAAGAAAAATACTACTCGCATACCTGGGTCGAGGTACAGTAGGGAGCAGGGACAAGCTTTGCTGTAGATGTGATTGCAGACATTGTCCCGGTCTGAAAGCAGTCTGAAAGCGGCATCAAATACGACCCGTCAAAGCTCCTTTTCGACATTTTTGCCAGTGAAACAATCAGTAGCAGACAGGATGGTCCGCTTCCTGCGTGTGAGGTGAACCCTGAAAACCGTCCGTGAGACAAATTGTGTGAACAATCCGGTGACAAGTCCTATGTGTTGGGCATACAGGGCGCGGGTGCAATGGTACAGCCCAAAACAGAGTTGCAAACATTTCAAGCTCTATTTTTCCGCTCAAAACCACCCTTCACATACTCGAACGAGCATCGAGTATCGGAGCAGGCTTAGAAAGCAGTGTTGACGCCGGACGAAAAAGGCAATGCTTTCTAGCAACTAAACTATAGGCAGTGCATCATGTTATCATGCCTCTGGTGCATAGCGCCGGCGGCTCTCCCGCCTACCCACTCCCTGCACAACTCTTTTACCACCAACCCCCCTTTACTTTTCCCGAAACACTACAACAGTAAATACCTACGGCAAGACGACATGTTCTCACTGGCCTTTAAAATTGAAACAACAGTCGACACATTTAATAAAAAAATAGATCATACACTATATACGCATGCCACCCCCCCCACAAATTTCACAATGCCGCCTCAATCCGCGAATGGCTGGCTACACGTATGTGCAAGCACCTATGCATTCATCTGTTGACATCGACATGTGCGTTATCCTTTTGAAAATGGTACGTACTCCTAAGAATATGATAGCCCTCGCAACTAAAAACGCCACAATTCTACACAGGCGTATTCCCTCGATAATCCTAACGATACTTGCTATAAAACCCACGGGTTCCTTGGCTATTTAAACGCTGGGCCCCTTCACGCATTCAGCAACACGAACAGCGGTGGTAAGCGAGGCAACCGGCCCTCACCACCGAACTGAATAGAAAACCCATAAAAATACTACTAGTGCGTATGTCTCCTGGGTTTCAAAACGTCATGTACATGACAACACCCAGCAAAGCACATCGACAGCGGCAATAATACACGAAGCGGCCAACCCCATCGCCACATCCGATAGTGAATCGCTAAACAATATCAGATAGCTGGCTTACCACTACATCGACGGCAAACCGCTCAAAAACAACTGACTTCCTTGGATTTAAAACGCCAAGCCCAAAGTGCACCCAACAGCTCCGACAGCGGTGATAGTCTGAGCGATCAGCCCCATCATCGAGTCAGGGAAACGATGGCCTCGCCCTCTCCTGGTAGCGTCGCTCGCCAGGAGCTGTGCCAGGGTGGTGGGGGTACCGGTCGGCACCGGTGTCACGGGCCACACGCACGAGCTTTCCTCCGGAAACAATTTGTACGTGATCGGCACGCAGCAGGGGCAGTCCACGATCTCTTCCTCTCCTTCTTGGCCAGACTAATAATGGAGTGCCAAGATACACACACATATAGAACGGCGGCAGCAGGTTTTGTAGCGGGGATACTCGAGTTATGACAGGGTCACTAACTGACGAGTCTGCAAGCGTGTGTGGCATTTGTGAAGGCTCGTGTCTGGATACGTGCTTGCGACGGCGGGACCGCACTCCTTGCAGCAGGCATGAAGAGATAAAGGGTTGCTACATGAAATAAGAATTTCGTCCGGCGTCCATAAGGGTGCGAAGCTTTCGTTTCCATCAATACAGCTTTGAAACCGTACATGTGCTACCGTAAATTCTGAGACGATCCTTGTTAAAATCCTTGCTAAGGAATAACACGGGGTACCAAGTAAGTTTAGTGCGCCCAACCTCCATTCGTAGACAGTACCCACCAGCAACGTGCGCAGGATCAACCCTGCAGGCATTTGAACAAGTCGAACACCCCAAAAGGTAGAAACACGCAGTATGTCAAACATCCGTGTGGCACGCTTCACACATGGCTTGTTACCAAAGCGGGATAGCCGGGTTTATCCTCTCTATGCACCATGAACGACGTACAGTGCACCCCGCGTACTGACCACAGCCCCGTGCTACGGCAGAGGTACACACTGCTGTAGTAGCTGGGAGTGCTTTCCCGGCCACATCATTTCTAACTGATAGACATGCGCTACTATCAACAACCCCTTGAGTACTGCTGTCCCAGACCACTCAAACTATGAGCAGGTTGTCCCCCAAACGGTACGGTCGTCTTACAAGGGTTTCACAGGCTTTTTAGACGGGGAAACTCCCAATGCACTGATGTTGTACCAGGTAGTTGGAATGAATGCCATTATTCACGTTTAAGTGTACTAACTATAGAGTAGTATTTATTGTGTGCCTACTGTAGGCCACGGGGTCATTCGCCTTTCTATTTTGCCAGGTTTTGGGTGAGATAGTGAGCTCCTTACGGGCTCAGTCTCATAATTTTTGGCAGACGTTAATGATATCATATCCCTGCCGTGGCGCACGCTCATTCGATAGACTGCAGTTGTGCTGCCTCCGTAAGACTGCGCTGCGGTGATCAGATATGGCTGCATCGGTCAGACTGCGCTGCATTGGCTAGTGTATTGGCGAGACTGCGCTACATTGGCTAGACTGCGCTGCATTAGTTAGCCCCAATGTGCATCGTACAAACTCCCGTGGTCTAGCAGGACAGTTCAAGTCTTGAGCGAACAATGCTGCAGTAGAAAACTCTCCGGCATGTTGTACCCATGGGATTCTATGGCTCAAACGCACGCGTTAGCTTACCGCAGAGAATGCCACGCGATCGAACAGACATTGGCGACAGTCGGTCTCGTCGAGAATGTCGCAGCCCCTCCCCTGGCATCCTTTTTCATAATACACCTGGACAGTTTAGCACGAATTAGTAAATTATTAACAGCAGTCACATAAAGATCTGGCAACTTGCCGATATTAGCGACACCCAGAATTTGAAAGTCTGAGCACTTTCAGCTCTACCATTACACGAGACACGGGCAGCATGAGTCCAGCAAAATATTTTTGGTGCCGTGAAATCTACTGCATATGTATGCAGAGATTTGTGCAGAATTTGCTCTAGGCACCGTGCTTCGTGATACCCTCGTCTGTCTTCGTGGTCCAGAGCTTCAGCGCTACGAATAACTGTGTACTACTACTAATAGGTGTTGCGTGTCTTACCCGGCGTTGCCAGGTAGGCCTCCGTTCCTTTGACCTACCGCACCCGTTCGCGCTATTATTTTTTCTGCTTCGCGAGCAGAATGCGACACTCTCAATTGCTAACGGAGTGCACTGGGCAGGCGCACTCCTCAAAGTTCTGTCGTCGCATACGGCGACTGTCCTCGAATACATAGGGTAGCTGGCACACCACTTATTAGAGAAAACGGTTGGCATACATAGTGTGCGAGATGAGTATAACTAACCCTAATCGTAAGCCAATCAGAGCCCCCTCAGCCAATCACACCAAAATACTCGAATAAGGGGTACCTGGTGAGCTCTACTGCGGAAAAAACTCGACGTGCTCGCATACTTGGTAGAACTCGCCTCTACTGCAGACCAAAATATTAACCCCAGCAGCTCCAAATGCGGTTCAAATTGCGGCATCCAGTGGAGATTCATTTGATGAAACAATGAGCACACGTTGTTGGGCTGAAAATCCACGACTATTAGCTGCCCACGGTGAAACCACTTTTCGTAAGGTAATATACAGCATCTCGTGAACTCTAAATCCGGCTCAGTCGTCCTCGCGATCGGGAAGTGGATCGGTAGATGTACTCTGTAGTGCGATACCCCCCCCTGTTCACCATGCCGTGCACGTGCCTGTAGTCGGCCCTGCTCAGTTTTCGCAACGCTTCACATATGTCCGTTGACTCGAAGAAGGTGCATTGTATCATACACTGCTCGAGATTTGTTTGACTGGCCATCAGTTAGACAGCCCCTCGGGACGAACGAAAAAGAGGCCACGGTTGCTTGGAGTCTCTACTACTGTACGTACAGCAGATACCAACCGCACTCACCCCTTTTCATGATTTTGTTGAACAACGAGGAACGCTGTGGGGCTTCGCACGAAATGTATTTATCCTACAGCTGTTGGGATTATTCTCCTTATATTCCGTCTCTAATATCTTACCCCTATACCATTCTGCCTGTCCAAAGGGCTCGTGAGGTCCACGCAAAGCGTCGTGTTGACGCCCGATGTCCCCCTTGCCCCCTTTTCGCAGGGCTCCATTGGAATCTGGTAAACAAACAACAAGATCAATCAGAATCATTCGCGCGAGGTGAAGCAGGCGGCGTTTTCAACATCGTGGCATATGAGATACGGAGTGTTTGTCGTATCTCGTGACTACTCGTATTAATAGTAGCAAGTCACCAGGGTCTAACGGTGGCCAAGAAGACTTGTAGTAGAGGCTGACAAAGCAGAACGTACGATAGGAATTGGTACGCACATATCGTAGGTAGCCGGTATTGCCAATATTATATATATTTACCACGCAGAGCTCCCGACTTTTTATGCAGACGTCCGAATCCCAAGAAACACGTTCTGAACACCACAAGCCCCACTACGACGGCCCGAAGGCCCAATTTCTGGGTGGATGTAGGATCTCGTTTTGACGAAGCTACAGGCGATGATGGGGGCAGAAGTGACGACATACGTAT
>JBBMHQ010084473.1:0-11279 GCA_037834295.1 Postelsia palmaeformis | reverse complement strand
AACAACGACAACAACAACAGCAACAGAGAAGCACAGAACACAACTCACCGCCAACTCGTTTCTCGAGCGCAAAGGACACGGTGCCGACGTCGATAGGTCTGGCGCAGAATTTGCAGTGTTTGGGCCACTTTAAGATTACCCTCCTGTCGGAGTAGGTGTCGCGCTCGCAGATCGAAAAATTGGCCTCGCCCCCGAAGTTCTGTCTCCACAGCTGCCAGATGCAGCGGTTGCACTTTACAGCGGAATAGGACACTGACTCCGACGGGGGGATTCTCTTCGAATCCGATTTCCAAGGTCTGCCATAGGGCGAGGCAGAGGAGTCTTCGGGGAGTTTTTGTAGGTGTATTGAAGGCAGCCCTTCTAGCTGCAGTAGGAACTGTTACAGGTACCGTCCAGTCTGTCGAATCAGTACCACCAGGAGCAGGCGGTGCCGTCTTCCGGGCAGGAGCAGCATTACTATAATAGCAGGAGGAGCACCAGCAGAAGCAATATCAGTAGTGGTATGAGGCCCAGCGGTATACGAAGACGCAGCACCAGCGTGACGCGCGTCTTAAGCTGTATACATGACATTGTGTCCACGTACGCAAAAAATCCAATGACCCACGCCGTATGTCGTCTCGTAGCCGGTCTCTTCACGCCATTGGAACTGATATCGACGTTTCATTGGTCAGAAAACTGTCAGTCCTGTTGATTCTGTTCCCGATTTGTTTTTCAAAGTCTCTCTACTTGCGAATAGTTCAAAGCTCTAGCGTATCAGGGTTGGCAATCTTGCGAAAGTCTGCCGAGATGCCCTCACAGCGACCGTCCAGAGCAAGGGAGGTTATACTTGTTTCTATATACCAGGTATATTTTTACACATCAGTGAAAGTGCAATAGCTACACACGTGCAGAATAAGAAAAAGCAGGACAAAAAAAGGCAAGGCATCGAATTCGGCTACAGACCTTATTTTGTCTGGGATGGGAGGATCGGCCCATTATCGAGCGGAAGCATTTTATACTGTAAAGCAGTAAAACGATTCAAAGTTTGCAAGACGATATTTTACCAGACTCAGCAAAGTGGAGCAAGTGCGAGCCAGGTCTGAACGAACGCCCTCAGCGGAGAAAAGGCCACATTTTAGTACTTGCAACATACATACCAGGTATGAAAAGTATCGGGTCCATACAGAGATAGACAATTCTCTCTTTTTGAAATTTCTTGCTCGCGTGGATGCCTGACTACCACATACCAGGTACAGGATAGAGACAAAATGGCCAACGTAAACTACGTATGTTTGCGTTTGTATGTTCGTACCGCACAGCCCTTGCCGGTGGACACGGTGGCCACAGGATAGGACCAGGAGGGCCGTGTCGGTGAACGTTGCTTTGGGACGGATTTAAGAACCCGTGGCAGGAGTGGCTGCAGCAGAAGCAGCAGAAAAGACGCATCATTTTCACACAGGTGCAGCTGTGTGCCAGGCCAACTATACACGCGCGTAACCCGATGATAGGCAACTATTAAAACAACGAAATTGTGAGACGAAAAAGAAGGGTGACCTCCAGTGGTGTGACGCCCGAACCTACGCGAGGATTCTGCCTGTGTCAAACTTTGTGGGCGAGTACAGGCAGGGCTGACAGGACGTTTCTGCGAGTGGCAAGTACACTCACGGCCGTGTACAGGGTCTAGCCACGTGCACCAGATATTTTACAACATGATCGCAGTGTGACGTCAGAAAGATGGGGCCGCGCCAGGTATAAACACTAGCAATGCCTCATGATGCATCGCGACCTCCGTTGCCACATGGGCTCTTCTACAGGCCGTCTCATGTTATACAAAACCCACGCTTCCCGAGCGGCCTCAAATATGAAACGTCATTGGCAAATTTTTGGCCACGCCAACACGTCCACCTCTTAACAGTCCAAATATGAAATTTCATGTGGTCAGTAGCTGGTAGTGTGAGGCTCGGCCTGCGCTTACCGCCGAGGCTTCAGTGGATATCCATGTATGGCATCAAAGGTCCAATGATACCTTTTAGCCAGCCATGGACCTGCCACAAGGCTTTCAGGGCATCTTATGCGTCACCATACGTCTTAATGCACGTTCACTGACTTCCATGGCACTTAGTCGCACTTCATGAAAATAAGTTGTGTATTCACATTAACGCTCATCGAATCGAGCGCTATGCAGTAAAATGGGCAGCTTTCGCGAATTCATCACAGTGAGGCCACGGGTGACGAACTGTTGATGGGGATTGCCGTGGAATTGTCATGGTATGTATCACCACCTGCTGGCGAGATAGTACATTGGGTGCCATGAGACGTCACGATACCGACACGTAAAGGCCAAAAAACTCCAATGCGTATTTATGGCAGGCTTCAGATGCCTCCATAGCACGCTCATGGCTGTCCCATTGTATTTCCATGGTATCCCGACGTAAGGTGCATTGCACTGTGTCGTGGCGCTGTTGCGAGTAGCGCATAATTGACGTGCCTCGATTATTCCGCAGAAGTACTGTGAAAGAGTATGAGGTATTATGCCAATATCTCGATAGCCCCATGTCACGGTACGGGTCCTTCCAAGATGGCGTTGCCACGTCAGTCCCAGAGATGCGTTTCAGGAAACTGTCACAGACAGTTCATACTCTCATGGCAGTCACACGGCAAGCTATGAACGTCCATGACGCTGCCATGGGTGTTCATCGGACGGCACTTGCGGTGAGAAAGAACATATTACCTGCCTCAATTCCCCGTGACGAAAGCAGAGACAAGAAGGATAGACACTCTCACACACTCCCACCTTGCTGTTGAACATCGTACAAAACCACACCCGCAGGAAGGCACGGCCAAAAGGGTAGTCCTTCGAGAGTTATATGAGGCACTCGAACTCACACTGGGTGACATCGAGAGGAGAGTGACCGAGGAAAACGCCTACATACCTTGAAAGTCTAGAACTACAGCGCGGACCCCCTCCACGAAGCCGTTGTGCCTTGGTGACCATGTCTTCGTGGCGAGAGCAGCATACTTTGTACAATCGCATGAAAGACGAGCAAGATGCGCACGGGGTGTGGAGCACGTGTTCACTCTACATACGGAAAGAAGACGACCGCACAGCACCCGACGAACGCACGTGATTTCGACGAGCTGGGCGACGGCCAATAGCAAATATATAATCGGAACTACAGCGCAACATATGTGGAATGGGATGTTATATGGGGTTGTAAAGCAGAGGAAGCATAGGTGGTGGAAATAGGGAATGGAACACCGCAGTCGACCGGAAGCTCGTGGCAGATTCAGCCCACATCACACCATCCTAAACCGACTTAGTCCAAGTTCGTCATTTGTAAATTGTTATCTGTCAATCTGTCCAACCTTTAAATTATACCCCCGAACCACCCCCCCCTCTAAATCTGGACGGGTTGGCGTCGAGGGACGACGACGCTGTAAAACAAGTTACCAGACACTAGACATGCAATGTGCAGACTGCTCCTTTCCGCACGAATGACACATAGACCAGAACAGACATTGACATCATGCAAACAACACTTGAAAAACAAGCAACCAGGTCCATCGGTAGAGCAAACACAACATAATATACACGATTCATAGTTGTTCTCCCAGTACCGAAACACAAAACCAGATATAGACACGAATTTGCTCAAGTAGATTTTTTTTTTCCCCCCATACCGAAACGCAAAAGTCAGATCTAGACGTGAAAAATCGAATAAACCAGTTTTTTTTCACATATGATTACACAAGCCGGAGTTAGACGTGAAATTACTCAACTAAGTACCAGTATGTTTTTTCTCGTACCAAAAGCGCGAAAACCAGATTTAGACGTGAAACAATTGAACTGACCCGTTTTTTTTCCCCCTGATCACAACATGCGCCGTCAGGTACCTGCGCGGAGGCGTTTCGGCAACATGTGGATACTACTTGAAATTGGGAAAAATGTTTTTGCAGCCAGCATCCGTATTCCAACATTCGACAATCGTTGATCAAAGTTTGCAACCCCCCCCCGAGGTTTTGAGCCGTTTCTTGCCATTTTTTCGGCCCAATAACTTACTACCTACCATGGGAACGTGATTAAATGCCCGCAGCATCACCGACGACAACTCGGAAGGGAATGTGTCATCCGTCTGGAAAACAGTCATATTATAGTGAAGGTCTTTTCTTCATCGGTGAAGTAGCCATAGTACTATACTTCCGCGCTTGGGATTAAACCTCTTGGTTACCAACTCTTTCAGGACCACAGTCTCGCATTGAGGACAAACTAGTCAAATTATAAGCAGTTCATCCCCAAAACGGGATTGCAGTCCTAAAAGGGCTAGATAATTTTTTATTGTGCTGCTCGCTCGTAACATGGAGTAGACGAACTCACCTCACAAGTCGTTTCTAGCTGCTTACCACAGCTGTCTGGCCCACCCGACGCCCTAACACTGCCCATCAGGAGCACCCCTCAATTTCGCGCGCTCTAGCTTCTGTGAAAAGCCGCAGCTTTGAGCAAGTGAAGTAGAAAGGCTTTCGTAGCTGGGGGCTGTATTTCGCCTTATTTTGTAGACTCCAAATTTCGTCCAACTTTGACCACTGGAGAATCTCTTGGTCAAGGTGTGGGCCTCTGTTCAGAACCAAGAGTGAGGCATTCTCAGGAGAATAATAAACCGTCGTGATGAAGCTCTTTCGAATCACGGCCGCTCTCCGGTAGAACACGAACCAGGAGGAGTTTTAGACGCTGCGTATCAAAATTGCGATGGTTTTTGATGTTCCCATAAACATCTAGACATGAGAGTCGCCAGAAACCCTGGACGAGGAGACAAGCGTGGCCCTATGCGAGATTGACGTTTTCGCTTCAAACCCTAAACTGCTCGCAAATAGTGTATGATGTGCATCTTGGCGCGCTCATCGCGTTTCAGGCACGTTTCAGCGATTCAGGCGATTGCCGATCATGAAAAAGTGCCAGAAAACATTTCATCAGCCCAAGGCAAGGAGGCCCCCGCAAAGTATCGATTCCATAGTGACTTTTTTTCGAACTTTTGTAGGAGCACCAACGTAACTTTTTTCCGGGATACTCTACTCTCCCACTCCGGCCGCAAGGGATGTTCCTGTGCCCTCGGCCACGGACCACGCATGAACCTCCGGTGTACTCGCGACTTACTGTAGAGTTGGACACAGCCCGAGGTCCGTGGCGCGTGCTCCGGGTTCCAAAGTCGCGAAAGCTGGCAAGAATTACGGGATCTGTTCCTACGGAGTCAGAGCATGCTAGGACAATGCAAACACCACAGTCTGATCTTTCTTTTTTGTTGCTTCACTGCTTTATGCTGTATCACGCTGTCTACCAAGCTCTCGACCATTGTGCTTCGAGGCAGCTACCATACGACAGCAGCCCCACATCAAGACCTTTTTACGACGGTGGCGGACCCTGTTCCTTCATGCATACCTGCGTATGTCATGATTCCTGTCATCTTAGGGAATCGCAACAAACGCATACCTTTAGTCTCAATTAGCGGTGCAATTGTGGGGGCCATACCTCCTCGAAACTACAAAACAACGCGCACTCACGGGACTAACTACTCCTACAACGACGGCAGTGGTACAACACAACAGCAGCAACAGCAGCAGCAGCATTATTCCACCAGCAGTGGCACAACAGCACCCGCGCGTCACGTACTGGTCTTAGTGACGCACACAAGGGTGTAGTGCTTTTCAGTGTGGTGTTTACCCAGGGAAGATGTAGACTCGTGACTACACAGCAGTAGCGATACATTTTAGTTTCCATTTTTCACGTCAAACAAACATCGTCGAAAGTATTCCCTTTGTGACAGCCACGAATATTGTCTATGCGTGTGTGTGCGCCAGCATGAGTGCGTGTACAGAGTGTTTGCCGTTTTCAGACCCCCACCACAATTCTGATTTGCCAACTATCACAGCCCACGACAACCCTCAACGGCTAGGGAGGCACGGTGCAACAGCGGCGCTTCATGTCTTCCCCATTGTTTCTGCATGTGTGTGCGTGCTTGTGCGCGCGTGTGTTGATATCGTCTTGGGTTACTACAGCATCATAAATCAGGAACACAGCAGTCCATCGCAGCGGGAGGAGTACATTATCAGCTACTATTCTAAATTTTTCCCTTTGCCACCTGGGTGCAACAGCGGGACGAGTAGCTGCCGCTTGTTGATGCCGGTTGCTGTTGACTTGAAAAACACCGTGAGCGTTTGAGGTTGTGCAAGCCATACACTGTTAGCTTTCCCTACATGGCACCCACTAGCGGCGCCTCCACGTGTTTGTGCGCGAGCGTGTGCATATCATGTTAGAATCCTACAGCAGTAGGAGCCTCAGGAACGCAGTCTTGCGCGACGGTGAACGGAAATGCAGTTTATTTATTCTTCCGTCATGTTTGATGTATCTGCTGCTTTTCTTACTGCCAGCGATTGCTGTTATATGGTGTAAACGTAATACATCACACTCAACTAAACAGGAATAGCCGTCACTGGTGTTTCCACCAAATATACGTCTGTCTCCGTACCCCCTGTGCCTGCACGTATGTCATAAAGACGGTACAAGATCGCATATAATATACAGATGAACAGGGCGCACTGAATCAAATCCGACATGCCGAACTGCTGTTTCGATTAACCCCTCTGCACATATACTGACAGCAGCCAAGGTATATTACAGCAGTGTATGTAGACCACGTCTACTGTAGTTTGTGAAATTTCCGCACTTTTTCGAACAGTTCTTGGTAGAACGCTAGGCAGTCGACACGGGAAGCCCGGCCGGACAGGTTGATCGAGGCCCGAGCACGATCCGTGCCCTTCTCAGCGCGTGGCGAGCCCTTGAGGCTTTTCTTCGGCGGGAGCGGATACAGCAGTTTTCATGGTTTCGGTACGAGAGGCCTTACTTTGTACTGGTACGTATATGTTCACCGGCAAAATGTTGTCCGATTTTTCTCTCAAGTGCACACAGCCTAGACATAAACCGGGTCAACCAGAGACGACGTGAACAGAGCACGACGTTACAACGCTGCTGGCTATACGCCGTACTTTTCTCACACACCCATATGGGCTGTACTGCTGTGGCTGGTTGTGCTAATCGGAGCCTGCGGTCCGTAATCCATGATATTTCATACGTCTCGTTGCCTCTGCTTCATGTGTGACGGACGTATTACACGCATGGAGATACAAAGACCGCTCGCATAAAACGTGAGTACCTCAACTGTCCTTACATGTTTTGCGATATTTCTTGAGTTTCGGACAGAAATCTAGACATCGGACTTGAACGGTTTCATGGAGGGATACGTATTTCCTCATCCGGAACCCAATTTTTTCCGGGGGACAGCCTTCGGGGGGACACCCGATTTTCACCGGGAGACAGCCTTTTTCAGCCTTTCCAATAATTTTCCTCTATTTCCTCTCATTCGAGGATAAAAGGCGTCGTTTCTGGGGGGGGACACCACATATTATCCCCGGGTGGTCCATGCACTACATGAAGCACAAGTTCAAGATTCGTTTAGGCCTTTGGACACAGTCATTTTTTACTATTTTCACTTAACTCTTTACCTGCATTATGAATAGGCACACGGTAGTAGTGGCTGTTGCACACATTGCAAGTACTTCAGTAAATGTTCATCGGTTTCAGTTGGTTCCTCACCTATTCATGTGCTCGTTTATTTCGTCCTGCAGCTATATTCAATACTGCAATAATTTTACTACTTGTAATGCTGATAGCAATCTCTCACGTAAGAATAAACATATGTCTCGAGGTAAATGAGCAATACAAAGCCCAGGAAGTGAGCATTTACAGCAGTGCGCTGCTTCGTACGCGTGTAGCGATCGCGACCTTATCCGCGACCGGAAACTGTGAACATGGACGCTGGACGCCACAACCAAATCCCAGCGTCCCAGCTGCATCCGCGCCGAGTTCACCATTTCCATTCGAATATATCATGATTAATAGCTCAGATACTGAATATGATAATATTAGTACATTCCTTCGATGATTCCGCTCGCCATAACATCCAATTTCTCGGAGCAAAACCTCACACAGCATGTGCACGCAACACATTGGGCAGCGCCATATACATTCCCAAATAGTCGCAACCCAAAAATCAGGAATCGTCGTCAACATTGCCGTCCGAGTCTGAACTCTCAATCTCCTCTTCATCGCCAAAAAAAACATATGACTCCACTGAGTCCGGGTTCCAGGCGATGAACGGCTTAGGGTCGTAGTCCTTCGCTACGAGCTTCAAGTTGGCCGGAACGAAGACGAGCTTCTTCGCCTTGGCAGCGCTGGTGCGCCTATGCTCTTCGTAGCTCTGAGGCCCGCGAGAGCATAAAACGACAACGGCCTTACGTCTGAACGCAGTAGTATGCTACTCCGTCACATCGGCACACAGCTGTTCCGTCTTGCGTGTGGAAACGAGAGAGGGGGTTTCAACACTGTATAGAGGCGTTATTTGGCAGGGGATAGGGGGCGTATGGAATTTCCTCTATTTTCTTCAATTACCTCGAGCCTTCTTAGTTCCGGGTAATTTTCGCTACCGGGAAATAGGCATCCCTGAGAAGAAAAACTTCGCTACATTCGATGCGCCTACATCGAACAGTTCTTGCTAGTGTCATGGAATGTGGAGGTACGTCAAAGACTAAAAACATTCGACAACCGGAATTCTGAAATACTCGAAAATTGTTTTCGGAACGACTGTATAAAGGGAGCACGACACTTCATCCAAATTTTCGATAAATTGTGTAGTTTGTGTTTTTGATTTTACTCTTTTTGAAAAAATGCTCACGTCGTGCTTGTCATGACCAGGACGACCACAGGGCATCCCATTGTCTCATCGGGGTGCTTCGTTTCTGTGTTGCCTACATATGAAATCGTCCTTTTCACCCAGCTCCATCAGTACATAAACTATCGACAGTGATCGGTGCCGTATCTAGAACTCTCGATATATCATGCGATATTTTCGGTATATATCAACATCGAAGCCGGCGTCCCCGGTAGCTTGATGGGTAGTCCACGCGCCTGTCAAGATCAATTTCCGGGGTTCAAGTCTCACCGAGTGCATCCTGAAGGGCTTTTTCTTCCATAAAAAGAAATTGATTAGCGAAAAGCGCGGGAGCGTGAGTTAGCTAAAAGTCGATGAAAATCGACGAGCAGTGGGAATGCTGAACCCTATGCGCGATGAAAAATAAAGGCACGTACCGGGGGGAAGAAGGGTAGGCACCTGTGACCACGGCTTGTCCAGAAGGGCGTCGAGGGTAACACCTCCTACGAACTATGCTGGAAGGTGAAAGTGATGATTAAAAACAAAACAAAAAAATCGAGATTATTTCCCGGATATCTCGATATATCGTATGATATATCCCAGATACCGGTATCATGCGGTATGTCGCATGACATATGATACATGCACACAGGAAGTGTCTCAAGGGGCTGACGTGCGTGTTGGTTCGGGTCCAGATTTCAGATAAAAGCCAGCATCAAACGCACCAAGCACTGCGCACTTTGATGAACAAGGAGACTACGGTCGTATCATACTTCGCATATAGGTTGCATGCACAACAGTTCGATGCCCGAGGACGCGAGGGAAGAAAACTGCAAGGAAATGTCGAAGGCTTCTCGCAACTGAAATAAAGACACGCACGGTTGAGGGGGAGACAGAGGGGGAAGTGCTATGTGATCCGCATATGAGATACCAAGAAAGCGAACTTGACAAAGCAACGCACAAAAAACTCGCGTCGTAGATGGGGCGGGGATAATAAACAAAGAGGAGTTTCGTCGCAAATATCGAACACGAAAAAATCCTGCACGTTTTGAGTCACTTGTATGAATTGGTTGAGTGCTTACCAGCCAATATCGAGAGCAACCTAAGAACAGCTTCAGAATTACACTTTTAATATATACAACACAAATCGATGAAAGAGCTCAATGCATGATGAAATTCCAAGGACACGTGCTCCGTGGGGGCTGGTGCCTACTTAGTACCATGACTGAAAGCGCTTGATGATGGCACTACAACAAGACATATCACTGGTGGGCTAATCTATGGCACAGACTATACATCTACCATCGCTCTACAACAACAAAGTGATATATATTCGTCCAGAAGTGCCCGATAATGATGGCACTACAACCAAGTACCTCGTAACTGCTATCGAGAATCGAGAACGAACGCAAAAAATACAGGGGAACAAAACCCGAAACGAAACAACACAAAGAAACTGGCAAGCAAGGTGGCTGTTTGCTGCTACGGCCAGTCCTACATATTATATGATGTGTTCAGCTCATGGTCAACAGATGGACGAAAAACAAAACCAGAAAAAGGATGAAACGAGCAGAGGGAAGAGACAAAAAGCCGAAACAAACCCACGATTGCCCACGATATCATTCGTATACCACTAGTTCGGCACCATATTCGGCGGATTGTGGGCTTTTTCGGTACAAAGGCCGCGTGGTTTCGTTAAAGTTGTGTTCACCTGCTGTTCCGGTGTGTGATATGGCTTGGTATCACGTGATATATCGCGATAAATCGCGATACAGAATCGTATGATTTGATATGTTGCAAGATACAATACATCGTATCCATATCCCCGATTGTGGGTGCTGATATCGAGATATTGTATCCAATCGAAAAACATCGGGATACCGGTCACGGATTTCACTGCACACGCGATAACGTACTAACAGCATCTTTGTAGCGTGGATGTGTGACAACCTAACTTGTACTCTTGTGCTCATCCCCGTCTAGGATTGAAGAGTCGGTACAGACACTGCTGTTTGTGCTGGGTGTCGACGGGTAGAAAAATTGGTTCAATAGAGAGTTTGCGCAGAAGACTTTTTTAGAAAAATACTTCACCGACCCTAAAAAAAGTGAATTTCCTGCCCATCGTGTTTTTGGAGAGTTTGCGTAAACGGTAAAAAAAAAATTGCAGGCGACGCCTCCGAAATTGAGGGAGGAAGTGGGGACACTATTCATATGTATGTATATTTACTTGCAAGTGTGCACTCGTACTCGTATTATCCGAGACTGACTCGTACTCGTGTTATACGAGACTCACTCGTACTCGTAGGAGAGCAGGAGACACTCTGATTTGCTACAAACAAGCACTCACATATACGAGTACGAGTACATATCATAGATGTATTCGCACCCATGCGACACTGTATGTACTCGTACTTGTACGAGAGCAGGCCACCGTCTGGTGTGGGTGTGCTCAGTACCAGGTACGAGGAGCGCAGTAGCGCCGATCGCACAGATGGACCCAGTTGTGTCCGATCTTTCCAGATGTCGCACACAACAGCCGCTACC